>JAWPHD010001698.1:0-299780 GCA_037043455.1 Cyrtodaria siliqua
TGGGCTACTTGGAGCTTTCTGATTCTATGTTCGTCTGTTATGTGGGTATGGTCTCACTACGTGTATATTAACGTGTATGGTATAGACTTTATCGGCCTTTATTAGTGTGAGTAGCTTAAAGCCTTGTCACCACGCAGTTTGTAATAACGACGTAATTTGTAATAAAACAATTAAAGTTCATTCTTCCGACAACATTCCTTCAGAAGTATAGGTATGTGGGTTTGTATTTAAATGTCACGTAACAGATACGGATTGTATCTACACGAGTTGGCGGCTTTAACTTCACTGTATGTTCTGTACAATATATGATGTAACATGATAAGTATGGCCTAAATCTGTCTGACTATGGGCTGCTTGACTGATTTTTGGAAGAATTATGGCCCTTTAAATATTTTAATATATTAACATTGTTCACACTAGTTCTGGTGAACTTCTGGCCGGATTTTAACGAAACTTGGCAGGGAGTATCAAACCTAGTAACGCATTACATCGCTATATTCCGGTTGAATGATTTTTAACATAGTTATGGACCCTTATACACAAACTTTATCCGAACTACTGATCCTGAACCTTTGGCTGTATTTAAATTAAACTTAGCAGGAATGATCAGTACCAAGCCTAGTTGCGCATATCGTTGTCGTGTTCTGGTTGATAGGTTTTTGGTGGAGTAGTGGCTCCTTAAAGGTTTTAATACACGGACGTTGTCCGTATTAGTTCTCCTCAACTACCGGTCGCGTAACAAGCCTAGTTGCGCATATCGTTGTCGTGTTCTGGTTGATAGGTTTTTGGTGGAGTAGTGGCTCTTTAAAGGTTTTAATACAGAAACGTTGTCCGTATTAGTTCTCCTCAAACACCGGTCGCTTTTAACGAAACTTGGTTGCGTATATCATTGTCGTGTTCCAGTTGGATGACTTTTGTCAGAGTTCCGGCTTTTTAAATGTTTTAATAAACAAACTTTGTCCCGACTAGTTCTCCTGATTCCTTGCCCGATTTCAACTAGACTTGATATGGATGATCATTTACAAGCCTAGTTGCACATATCATCGTCATGTTCCAGTTGAAAGATTTTTGGCGGATTTATGGCCCTTTCCACAGTGTGGAAGATACCTGTTTTTTAAACGAAAAACAACCTCTAGTTCTAATTTGGTATGGTTATTTAAGACCTCGAGGAACAACATAATTATATAATTATATAAAACGAGGTTTGACCGCCTGCATAAATAGGCCGCTCTATAGGCTGGGATACAACTAAATTATTTTATTATAACGGGAGTTCCTCAGTACCTTTTAAGATTTCATGTTCATGTGTAGATGCACAATATGTTTTTGTATGTTGCATCTATTTACTGGGCCCCACTGGGCTGGTGGGGGCGAGATAATCGGGTAAAAAGGAAAACTTGTCCAAATGTGAATGCATTTATAAAATGGGTTTTGTCCTCTAGCGTAAAGGGACTGCTTTACATGGATACAACTTGGGGAACTTGTAGTAATTTATATGTTCGACTGCCAAATTGCTCAAGGCAGGGCAAATGGTTTTGTCATAAGTGCCACAACAACTAATATACCCTCCCGCCCTAACCCACCCATAGACTTTATAAAGCCAGTATAGCGATACAGGCCCTCTTGGGCCTCTTGTTTCACGCTACGTGATTATTGTCGCGACGAACATAACAATCTGGTATGTTCATGGATTATAATTATTACACAAATAGTTAACCATCTCAGACGTATTATCTAAAATATGATTGCCCTGTGTCGTAATGAATGCCTTTTATCTTTAATTTCTAATGACTGTATGTATGAAACTGTGTTTGAACTATTAAGCTTTGATCTTAATAACATCGTAATATCTGGTAAGGATGGTGTTGCAAAAACATCGCATCTGGTAAACAAAGTCTCACAGCGGTGTCCCAGATGATTTGCTTTATCGAATACTAATAACAACAAAGCAAATGGCAGCCTACAACATAATATTATATTGGCAAAATTGCAGTCAGTATAAATTATACATCAATTTAATTATCTACCAGATCAACTAAATTTAAAAAGATCAATATTTTTATGGGGGTTTGTATTGCGCCAGATTAGTACTTTGTGGGCGGAATCTGAAGATCACCGATACTAAGTTTTGTAGGCTAGGTGGTTTTGATGTTATTCAAGTGAAAAACGTCAGGTTTGATTTTGCAGAATGAAATCCCGCTGGACATTTTTATTTCTTATCTGATATGAATTGTGTATGCCGAATTTAATGTCTTGCCTACCATGTCCGTATCATGCATAAGATCTTATGATATGCATTACCACAATTTATTAGCGCGGTTTTTTTTCATGCGCATAAAATCGACGTTTACGTGACTGCAAGTTGTAAATAAACGTACAACGTCAATTTTTGCTGCACCAGTTAAACTGTTTAACGTCACTTGTTGCTTCTCATAAGTAAAAATAAGAAATTAACTTAAATTAAAGTATTTTTTTGAAAGTTTCGTAGAATCTCTCAAAAAATCGCCAAAATCGCCCCAACGTTTTCAAACGTCCTATTTTCCCCTGGCCCTGGTTCTGGATCCGTGTAGCATAGCGTAACGAAGAAATCAGAAGCGGGCCGTGTTGCCGAGGCTAGCCGAATCTAATAATCATTCGAGAGATTTAGGTTCCCACAACTTACAAGTGATTCCCATCCCTCGACATCAACGCAGCCTAGAATTGCATGTTTTTCTATCTGGGTATTGCATGGAGTTTTAAAACCTCCTCAAAAACCTGTCGACATTTAATATTGTTATAACCATGTTAGATTAGACACTGTTATTAGCTGTAGCAATATTATTGTGCTCAATAACTTTTATCTTGGTATATAACAGCTTATGACTCAGTTCTCCAGTGTTTCCGCGAGAGCGCGTTTCTTGCAATGAAGTTGACTAGGCTAGAAATGAAATACCATCGAAGATGTCGAATGAACTAATAATGCATGTCTATCTGACATCATATGGTCTACACTACTCAACCTTTTTGATCGGTCAATCTTCAAAGAATTACATATTTTTAATAATTCATATTTTCATTTAAAATTTTAACTGGCGTCGTTTAACAAATATCATAGCGCTTTATAAAACTTAATCTGCCTTGATGATACATTTAATAAAATATTGGTATTTGTTTCGGTGATTTCCAGTTATGAGTATTCGTGTTATTTTCGAAAACCTGGGTGACCGATTATACAAGTTGAGTAGTGTATTCATCAAATTGCATGTCCAAAAAATATGACCCTTATCTTTACAAAATGACCCCAAATGTATTCCATAGGGGTCAAGGATGACCCCTAAAAAACGAGACCTGCAGAAAGAAGGATAAAAATATCGGACAGGGAAAGCAGCATTCAAGGACGACAGTCAACCACAAAACACAAAAACAAACACGCAAACAAACAAGCGAAAAGGCAAAAGTAATAAAAAATGCAAACGACATCACAAACACAAAAGGGTTGACGATAGGGCTACCGCCTTGGAACGGTCAGTGGCAAAGTAGGCCACTGGGGGTTTAAACCGGTTCTAGGGTGCACCAAACCTCACACTTACCCTACTGTCAACCCATTAAAACAGGACAGTGTAAATAAAGAAATCCCCGCCATGATTTAATCTCTAACCAACAAGGCAGAAGCCAGAGCAACATGAGAATAAACCATTAAGTGCACGACAGGAAAGATTATAGACAAACATCAAACGCCACCGTCCCAATGGGCTTTAGGTAGGCGTCATCATAGGGTCCACATCCTGTCCGGTCATCGTACAATTAAAGAGGGAAGCGTAGTGCGAACTGTAAAAGGGTCCACCACCAAGCATGCAGTAAGTTGCAAAATGATAGGGTCATAACCTCTTTTGATAAACTTTTTAACAAGTTTAACAAAGATAGTATGAAAGTGATCAAGACCATGAATCTTACGAAGTTTATAAATCACATCACCATAGAGAACACTGGTTCTCTATAAAATATTGCTGTTTTAGAGTGTGTAATATATCAACAATAGTATAATATCATCGGAATAACTAAAGAAAATTATTCAAAAGTTATTTAATAATACATATACAATAATTTTACAATGTGGAAATTAAAATCACAGCAAAACACATATTCTCAACTCTAAAAGTTGGAGAGAAAAACAACATAATAAAGAGCGGTATGTTGTTTTAATATCAACCGTCTTATATTCCTAATCATACAAGATCTACATTACAAAACGTATATTTTTAGCCGTTTCCTCATTGCATATGCTCATTTGCTGACTTATGAATGTTGCTTTCAGAACACATATATGACTTTCGAGACTGCATATGACATGTGAACATTTCGTATCATCTTATCTGATAATGTTCAAACCCAGTTGCAGCACTTAAATGAAACGTATAACTATCTAAGAGAATGACACCTTTAGTTTCTAATAACAATATCATGCACGTAATACATAGGAACAAACACGTGTTTATTTATGTGAAACGCCCTTATGTTACTGATAAAACGAACTTGTTTCATGGTTAAATCATTACTAAATATCATAATGCATCGTTGCCAAAACGATGTACAGTTTTAACAGCTCTGATTTACCAGTTTAAAATGATTATATCATGTATGCAATTTCAAAAGCGTATAATCTCTCCCTGCAAACGAACGAGCATATACATACCAGTGCAGCAGCAGCTAAAGCTTTTCACGCGCACACACCGCATAACTCACTTTTGAGTTTCAAGTGTTTTAACACGAAGTAGTCCCAATTTGCACTCACGTGCAGTTACGCGGAAATTGCAGTTGTCTTTTAAAAAACGTTAGCTTAAGCCAATTTTTAATGCAAAAACAACACAGACAATGAATAAAGTAAGTTTATACGTTAAACATCCCCATAGCATTCGTTTTGACTACTATTGGCATATTTTGCATAGCCTAAATCGCTGGTCAAATGTGAAGATCGGAAATTTTGAGGTTTTTGAAACTGCAAAATTGCCGATTTCTCAAAACGGTCACAAAAAATGTGTTGTCACTAATTTGGCTTAAATTAACAGGAATGATAGATCAGTACCTCTACTACCTTTCCTGAAAATTTCGGCAAAATTCATGACTACCCATTTTTTGAGACCGTTTTGAAAGATGGTCACCCTTTTTTCTCACTCAAAACACACATTATTCAAAATGGCGGCTACAAGCTAAGTAAGCAAAACTGAAAATCAATAACAGAAACGTAAAACATGAATATTTTCTACTCCCGGATATAGTTATTTCCTGCTCCGAATAAAATGTCAGTAAGTCAACCTTTAAACACTTTTTCTGCCTTTCCTTTAGCATGTTTACGGTAAAAATCAGCCGCCCTAGACGCTTATTAAAAATCACAACAGGCCAAGTCGGCAGTAATTTGTTGTGTTGATTTACGGTTGAATGAACTATGGATAATTGCAAGTGAATACTTCACAATTCCAGGATTTAATGAGCAAAAAGACAGACCTATTCATGTGTTAACTATTGTTATGGGTGAATGATGTAACAAATACTTGTAGAACATCTCCTGTCAAGGTCATGTCATGTAGACCACATGAGTCATGTCCCTTCGCCTCGATTTGGTACACCGACAACTTTGGTGTTTAGACATAAAGGAAAAACAAAGGATGAAAGGTATGTACAGCACTCGGTACTGACCCATAAATGTGTTTTATTTAGTGCATGTTCATGTTTATAGTGTCTCCGTTAAAATTTAATAATAATATAGCACTGATGTATTATTTCTATGATGAGACCCTTCCAGTGGGGTCTATGTTCACAGAAAATATGATCCAATGTTCCCCAAAAATATTTTGCTTTGTTCTCCAAAAATATTTTCCCATTTATTTTTATTATTATGTTCCCTTGTTCCCTAAAAATATTACCAATAACAGAAAACGTTCCACTGTTCCCCAAAAATATTACCAATAACAGAAAATGTTCCATTGTTCCCCAAAAATAAATGGCCTTGTCCCCAAACCCCCTCTATGACCGCAGATTAGAAATGCACCGTTGCCACCTCCCCTTCACCCTCCCCACCCACAAAATCGGTGCACCTTGCATCATCCCCCCCCCCCACGCACACACACACCCCACACTGCCCAAAGTTTGCATATAGCTACAGCAGTACTGTAAAGGTTTGCATATAGCTACAGCAGTACTGTAAAGGATTAACACATCTACTGTAGGTATGTATGTATAAAAACAACAATTGATTTTCTTTCAGGGATCTTTGCAGATGTTGCCACCTTCTGTCAAGTGGCATCTCCAAGTTCCAGCTCTGAGACTTAGCCTAGCCCTGGGTAAGCTAAAGCTATAAACTTTAATATATTTGACCCCAGTGATATAGGTTAATTAAGCTAATAATATGGCAATATTTCGAGCCAGCCCAGAGAGTGGAATTCAAAAAAAATGTACCTAAGCTACTCTATCTTACTAGCAAATGTTAATATTTCGAGCCGCCCCAAATTTGGGAATACATTTCTGCGGTTCTTTAACGTGGTTTTTATAAATGAAGATTTTAATAAGCTTGATTAGCTTGAGAAACAGTAGATTTATTTGAGTGGGAGAACCCGATTTGTACAGATTTTTTTATTATTCTCATTAAAGTAGCCATCCCGCCAACAACAGTCAAATTTTATAAACATTATGTACACTGTTTCTAAACCTACTGATGACAAAGTATATATATAACTTACATATTTTGAGAAATCAAACTCATACATACACAGTATAAACGGCTTTAACCAGCCGGACCAAACACAGAACTGGAGTGTCGAATTACGAGTTACCATCATTTTACGGTTATTCAATCACGTGTATTCTAAGAACCTATTAATAAACCTATACTTTTAATCAGCGCATATACATTGTTATATGGATAGAGTTTCGATAAACGGTTTTCTAGTGCAATTTTGTAGTTATTTGGCGGGATAGCTACTTTAAAAAAAAAAGAGGAGTGCCTAACTATAAGTATAATTGTCCCAGCTCATTGGAATACTTTACTTTTTTGTTTGTTTTGTTGAGATATTGTGAAATTCCATCACATAAAACAATGGATACACATGATACAACATGAAAGTTTCTCTGTGCTGTTGTCACTTTACAGCGATATTATTAAAGACCGCCCCAGTTAAATTACAAATAATAGGACACTTTAAAGGGACATATGGCAATCTTGAAGATTTCACTTCAAAACTGCTTGCATATAATTATCTAAAATTTAGATGTATTATTTGTCTTCGTTATTCTACCATAGGTTTAAATATATGATTGGTGCAATAATATCAGCAATTAGTAATAATATATAAATTACACAGTTATACTATAATTATAGAGAATAATATACAGGCATTTCATATCTCATCCTTTCCGTCGATGTGTTCTTGGGAAACACACTTTCCCTTAACCTCGTCCTTCGGATGGGGACGTAAACCGGGCGGTCCCGTGTATCAGTCTATCCTCCAAGCACGTTAAGGAACAACAGGAATCTATTCGATAATAAGAGTAGGGCACGGTTCCCAGATTCCTATGTATCATTTTCCTCTCTCTGGGGCGGCTCTAAATAACCTATACTGTGCGAAGGCCGGGCACAATATAAAAATGAATATTTCATCTATGTGTGACCTACAAAAATTATATACTTCAGAATATTTTGTTGATTTTGGCAGTGATGGGAGAATAATGATTAAATATTTATTTCTCGGCGGATATAATAGCTGATCTTCCATGATCGAGTGCGGATTTATTAAACGAGTTGGCAAAAATATACAATGCGCGGCTTGTCGAGCATCAAATAATGTTTAATGTTTACTGAAGAGTTTAAAAAATAATAGATGATTTTGTGAGATTCTATTTATCACACAAAAACCCATACAAGTTGATGTTAAACGTTCACATTTCTCTGTGATGTCAATTTACCTATATATTAATACCGTATTTCCTCTATTAGAAGAGCCCCCACCTGTTTTAAGAAACCTTACCGTCTTCAAAAATTAAAAGTCCTAAAAAACGCAATGTTTTTACCGCTAATGGATTGGATTAAATTAAAAGTTTCTAAAAAACACACTGTTTTTACCGCTTATGGATTTGATTACGGGAGTTTTTTACCTTCGACACCAGTATGGTCTATGACATAAACCTTAAAGCGCTATCATCATCAATACAATTACCGCTTTTATTTATCTCGTTCCTTTCAATTTACTATTTAGTTTATCTTTTATTATTGGTTAATTCATATGCAACCAACCCGTTTTGTAATCGTCAAGTTTGACAGAAATGTGTATCATATAGATGCAGAGTGATGACAGTAATATACTCGGTACAGTCATGTTTTGGTTAAGTCAATACCGGTGTAACAGTAAAAGATCGCCGTACAGTAATTATATAAGGAAACAGCCCGGGGAAAGGAGGTGAAATATATTGAAAATTTGTATCATAATATTACCCCCCCCCCCCCCCCCCCCCCCCCCCTTCGCACTTTCCATAGTGCCCGGGAGCTACTGTTAGAGGAAATACGGTATATACGACAGCCAAAGTTAAAATCCTTTTAAAAATAACAGGACACTCTGTTGATTCATGTGAAATTCCATGCATATATCATATGGCTTATATATTTTGTACCACCAATCCATCCACCAATCCATCCTTTTTAACAACTTGTTTTGTTCATTTCAGAGACGCATCATCTGGTTTCCAGATGCCCTTCGTTCTTCAAATACCAATGCAACCCTGGAAGACGTGGATTTAACTAAAAAAGTGGACAATACTGTGATCGCAAGATTCTAAACTCAAGGAAATATATTCATTTCATTAGGCCAAATCAGAAACGCGGTTAATTTTTCTTCGGCCTTATGCGTTACAGTATATACTTGTTACTGCGTATCCCGCTTGAGATGTGTTCGCCTGATCATGATGGTGACTTCAGTTTGGCAATCCCGAGGACTAAGCAGACATTTTTTTTTAAAGAACCAAAATGAACATAATTATACCTCACAGAGACTATATAATATGTAAAGCTGTTAAAAAACACCAAATGTATACAATGTCATACATTGACAGTAGATGCTCACATTCAAAAAAACTTTTGGTGTTTTACATCATTTTAACACATTTTAGGCCATATATGACATTGATTTTTTTGTTGTAAGTATGTTGTAAGTATGAAGTAAATTTCATTATTGTAGTATTTAATAGATGTTTAGTTTATAAATATAATATATATAAAATATTGTATTATTTATTCTTTGGTTCAGTTGGATCTACATTGTATGTAAAAAAAGTTTCCATTTGCGTACAGTCATGCATGTATCTACAACTGAAAAACTGCCTTTTGGAAACACAAGGTCATTTTAATTTATTTATTGTTTATTCAAGCTTTTGAAATAGATCTTTTGTAATTAAAGTGACACATGGGCCGATGATGGCAATCTTGAAGTGTATATCGAGCACTGAATTTGAAATTAGCATCTCGAAACATGTTTTGCTGTACTTAGCGGTACTCGTCTGATAAAGCAAATGTCACTGGTCTAGCCTGGTCAAGTAAAATTCATTGGGTTGAAGAGTGCATAAAATATATCCGCATGACGGATATATTCATATGAGAACTGAACACTTATTTTTGTGTCTACTGCTTAGGATGGCAGACACTTATCGATCACTTTGTCATGCTTTAACCTGCAACCTAACCTTGGCCATCAATTGAAAAGTATTTTAATTGTGTTCATGAAACTTCACCAACGTCTTCATCTCAATGGATGTTGTTACACATGTGCAATACCTCTGACTTTCATTTTGGCAGGTTATGCCCTATTTATCAGCCTAACCTGCAACCTAACCTTGGAAATAAGCAAACAGCACTGTCAGCAGGCGAAGCAAGTGTTCATGGGTGATGGAACACACTTCTAGTTCAAGGTCGACTTAGTGACCGCTTCCCACTAATAACAATCTGGAAACTGATATTTCCATGTCTATACTAGTTTGACATATTAAGCCGTTATATTTGTTTTGTCAAGTGTCGGTGTAGCGGACAATGCGGTGCACTTAAAAACTTAAAAGCACAGGATCCGGGTTCAAGACAACGGCGCCACTGAGTTTCTTCAGTGTGTTTAGCCTCGTCCATCGTAAGCGGACATAAATCGTCCTATCTGAAGTTTATATATCGAAGTCTATTCTCCGAGCATGTTTAATAAGCAAAAGTAGGAGTAGGGTGGTTTCCGCGATTCTAATGAGACACCTACCCTGACCAGATCCGCATTTTTTATTTTTTTTATGGGTGGGGATGGTGGTGGTGACGGGCCGGTGAGGGATAACCAAATAAATTGGACTGCAGCTTTGTTTTAGTATATTTTGATGTTAAATATGGCTGCATATGGTGATACTCGCCAATAAAAAATAAATAAAAAAACATTAGCGGGTGGCCAGTTGAGTTCCATAATTCCAGATTGGCCATCAAAATGCACAACGAGAAGCTGAACAGCGGTCAGCCTTTTTAAATATAGGCTACAGACTACTTTTCAGACTTGGTGTGAGCCCCTTTACCGAATACCGAATACGCACCTGTAGACGTTCAATGACTTTACACTCGTTATATTTTTTGACCGACAGTGCCGAGTTGAACATTTTATCGTTTTAGCGTGTAATTTTTATAAAGAAATACCATGATGTTCGTAACATGTAGTACACGCCATGTACTATTTAAGCTTAAACAACATATTTTTAGTATCTCCTTGTATTTCATTAGAAAAGAACACAAGTGTTACCATTTTTAAACGCATTTTAACAATGACATCTCTTACGAGTTACTTCCCCTCGCTTCGGAATTTTAAATGGGTGAATCTCGAAATTTCTAGCGCAGTAAAGCATCTAAAAGTCAATACAGCTGAAGATGACGAAACTTAAAAGGGAACTAAAATTTTAATCATGTAAACTTGTTACAATCTTCCAGATTACGCGTTTAAAAAAAAGAAAATGGCGGCTGTTTCACTTTTTTCTGACGTTGACGGAAAATGACGTACTACTTTCCGTTGTCATGTGTTGCTATGATAAGTGGACGGCGGAGCTAAAAACCACTCTGCTTCCCACCTGTACCGTACATATATATACTGAAAGAAATAAGTGTAGCAAGTAAATAACATGGTAAATCCCAATGAGCAGATTAATAATATAAGTAACATGATTAACAAGTATATGCAGGACATTATTTCTAAACGATATCTGCGAAAAAAGTAGCAACATGTTTTAATTTACCTGTATTACAGTAATTTACCTGTTTTACAGAAATTACAGTTTCATTCTTATTTCAATATAAAGGGAGATAATTTTAAAATTTAAAACTTTGGTTCGTAATTTCGTTATAGTGACAAGGTTAATGTCAATTGTTTTTGTTTTTATAATCTCTCGATATTTAATAAAGTTTAACCCTGTTCTTGATAATAATCTTTCTTTTAATGTGAAAATGTTTTATATCAATGGAAAATACCTCTGATACTTACTTTGAATCACACACAATAAGTGTAAAACAAGAATAACATGCCAAAGTTATCAAAAGTTAGATATGCAAAATACCGTGCTAAACTTATTTCTTTCAGTATATGTTATCGTTTTAGGGTCATACTGTGCACTTTAATTAGTTCGATGTAATCGTGCTCTTTGCATAAAACTTGGAGTTTTAAGACATCCATATTAAATTAAAAAATAGCAATCGCTATACTATGGTATATGCCACCATACTATACCTATTAACATTGATTATTTGTTTCCGTGGATCTACTTTATTTGGAATAAATTCAGTAAAGACCACGTTATACCATGCCTAATGACTTATGTAAAGTATCGTCACATATTAGCATACATAAGAACTCGACTTGTATAATATACACTTTATTCATCCTAAGCATGTGTAATGTTTCACTGGCTACATTAAATATACTCAAATTAATAGAGATGTATGATTGTTTCTTGTTCCGTTAATTTCATTAATTTGCAATGTGTAACTAACTACCTTTCTACTGTTGTTAGAAAACGTGATTAAACCTTTACATTCGCCCTTCGAGAAATACATTTTATGGGTCGAATGGTCAACTGAGTTGCACTTCTCTGTCTATATAATGGGACTAATGTAATCGTCGGGTAATTCAATAATTGATAGCACTATGCTATAAATCAATATGTGGAATCTCTTTAACCTGCCATTGACCAAAACTACAACACGCGAAGGTCACTCACCGTCAACAATATTTGTCATGGCTTTTCGGTTCTGGATGGATCGCATGCCCTTTTGTCTATACTAGCACAGGTGTATTTTATAGGTGAATTGTTTCGTCCTTTCATTATAAATTTAAAGGTTTGATAATTAGTACGTTTACTTTTGCTTGCTCCATTAAGCAAGCACTTTAAACTCATCATCCAAATTAATGCATATGCACATTGGGAAATCTTAAATATGCGTTCGAAGTTGTTTTTATACTAGGTAATAAAAGTTCAGTATGTGGGATGAACTGCATTCAGTCCGCCGACCGGCCATATATATATGTGTTAATTCATCCGTGCTAACAAATCAGGTTTATGAGCTCTTTTTGTACAAATAGGGGTTAAGAGCTAATTTCAATTTGGTGCTAAAGCTACTAAGGCATATGTATTACTTTGTCAGAATGATGTATATGGGCAAAGTAGTCATAATATATACATGTATAGAAATTAGCTCTTCATTTTGGATGTCCATATTTTGTCCAACTTTGATTTTGTATCATAGTATAAAGTTAAAGGGGCAACAACCCTTTATAGGTTTAAGAGCTATTAGCACGTTAATTAAAATAAAATTAAATAAATTATTACCTCCTATTTCTATAAGCTCATCAAACGCAAATGTGATCCATCCGTTTTCACTCAAAAGCGTGTATCGACTCCAAATTTTTTACACGACAGTGTTATACAAAATTAACATCAGCGGCATGTATTATTAGCTTAGGAGTTTTCGTCTATTAAAGCGCAATCACATTAGTATTCTATATGTGCAATGTTTCATCTTTTCACTAATATGTTATGGCATTTGGTATTTTGTTTTCTAGTCCATTAAGCAAACACTTTCAAATGTGTATCGTTCAAATTAACACATTAACAGGGAATTTGAATAAAGCACACGTTGCACTGCGTTTGTAGCTGTATTTATACCCCCAGAAAGTGAAACTTATCTGAGCGGCTTATTCAGACCGTCCGTTTGTCAATTATGAAGAGCATTTTAGTATTCATCACATACGTCCCTATAAATACGTTGGTTTTGAATACACGATACGACATCAATCAGGATTTAGTTGCCAGACAAATACAGTTATATCGCACGCGTGAAATAAAGAGTTAAACAATGTCATATCAGGGAAATAACCGAATGTTATTTGTGACGCTTTCAGCGGAGTGATACGGAAATTACCAATTAGTTACGATTGTATACGATTTGTCACGCGTATGGTTTGTCGTCTGTATTCTATCCTGTTTTCGCGCCTGATTATTGGCTATACATTTACATGTGTACGTCGAACTGTCATCTTTGACCATGAGTCAACGGAAATGGCTTCACTAGTAATGCCAAGAAGATGAAATAAAAGAGATATATAGATAGATAGATAGATAGATAGATAGATAGATAGATAGATAGATAGATAGATAGATAGACAGACAGACAGACAGACAGACAGACAGACAGACAGACAGACAGACAGACAGACAGACAGATAGATAGATAGATAGATAGATAGATAGATAGATAGATAGATAGATAGATAGATAGATAGATAGATAGATAGATAGATAGATAGATACTTTCAAATTCAATGGCATTCATTTTAAGAAAAAAAAAATGTCGTGTACACTTCCGCGATAGACGTGAACACATCAGAATGGGATTACATCTATTAATAATATTATTGTTTTCAGCATAGAGGGATGGTCCTCCCCGACCCTCGTGCACCTATGACGGGGAGAATAAGCGGACCACCACTTTGGTGATCGAAATTAAATTGTTTTTATCGTTTTCCCCATGGAAAACAGCGTAGTAAGGTAACTGAAGTTGACAACAAAGTCATTGCTGAAGTATATGATCAATAGAATAAAAATGTTTATTTTCATATCACACCCTATATCAGGTCCTCGACCCATTATCGTATCGTGTCTCAGACCTGGTATTGGGTGTGATATGAAAATACCCATTTATTATTCTCTAGATATTCTCAAAGAAACGTCTAATGTCCCCATATTATATTTTTAATGTTGTGTCTTTTCACTTTTCTTTTTGTAATAAACTTTCGTATCGATACAATTGAACCGTATTCCAACATTACTGCAAAAACATAGTAATCGATTTAATATCGGTTGACTTATTTTCAAGCTTGGTGCACGTTTATTACAATTGCCGATATTTATGAAAATCGGTTGAAATTAGAAATGTTATACAACGGTGCGATAGCCGTTCCTCTGATTAATATAAATCCCAAGTGTACCCACGGCATCGTTAAAACAGCGTTAAAACAAAATGCTAAAGTTTGAATTTCAGCGTAAACGGATTATTATTTCCCTTGAAAGATAGAAAAAACGTAAACTGTTGGGTTTCTACTCAGGCACTAGTAACACACAAACTCTTCAAAAACAAATACGTGTCTGGTTCGATATTCATCACTATTTAGTCATTAGTTCAGAGTAATAATCCTTAGTTGATCTAACATGTAACATGTTGAGTTTCCGTTCAATAATTTAAACAGATACCCGGCAAATCTTTGAAGAATGTAATTAGGATTTCTGAGATTGCCACGTGCAAACTTCGACAATAGAAGTAAAAAGTTAGAAGTAAGAAGCCTAGTAAAAAGTTAGACATTACTGCCCGTCTTTCGTATAATTAGGTATCATTTGACTTCAAACCTGCTTATATATAAACTCAGATGAAAGGAAATACAATTTTGAATTGATGACTGAGGTTATTGAATTCGTGACTGAGGTTATTGAATTCGTGACTGAGGTAATTGAATTCGTGACTGAGGAAATTGCACTTTAATAGAAGCAATTATTATCATGCTTATTAATCGATAGCTTGAGTTCTTGAATTTTTTTTACAAAACAAACGGAATGTCGCTAGTTTAAGAAGAACTACAGAGAACAAGAGGACCAATGATATCGCCCTATTGGTATATAGCAATACAAGCTATGTTGTCCACAAACTTTTATAAAAGCATATTTAAAAGTCTTACAAGAACACGCATAAAAACAAAAGACAGTAATTACTAAGGTAATAAGAAACATGGTAAGTGATAATATATAAAATTATATTGCATCCCAGTGATAGTACGGACCAAAACCCAGGGTTTAGGACCCAATCTAGACACGCCGGACAAAAAAATATGAAAGGAGAACAAAAGCACCAAACATTCCTCAAATGTATATTTTATATTTTATATTTTTCCATATTTTTAATAGTGTCCCCAAAGGTTCGTGAATCCCTAAATGTATTTTTTTGGGTCAATAATTTGGAAAAATAACAAAAACTGCTGATTTCTGGAATAAGTCAATAACAATATAATTTTAATGCATATTCATTATTTTATTTACCCGTTTAAGTGTAATGTATCTGTCTATCAAGTAATAAATAAATAAAGGAGTAATATGGGTCTTTTGGTGAAATAAAGATGGAAAACAGAGTAAAAATAAAGAACTAAAATTGCTGCTTTCTGGAATAGTCCAATACAAATATTTTCTAAGCATATTGCTTATTTTCAATTACCATTCATTTATTTTCATTTTCATTTAGGTATAATGATATTTTATACATTTCGTCTTATTGTTAAAAAGATCCCTAAAGGTTCGTGAATCCCTAAATGTATTTGTTAGGGTCAAATAAGGTAGAAAAATAAATACAACTGTAATAAACACATATCTCAAATGCGTATTTATCATTTTATTTATTATTATGAAATGTCAGATATCACTATATTACTATATCACGCTCGGTGTAATGAAACCTTAAATAAATAAATAAATAAATAAATAAATAAATAAATAAATAAATAAAATAAATAAATAAATAAATAAATAAATAAATAAATAAATAAATCAATCAATCAATCAATCAATCAATCAATCAATCAATCAATCAATCAATCAATCAATAAATAAATAAATAAATAAATAAATAAATAAATAAATAAATAAATAAATAAATAAATAAATAGATAAATAAATAAATAAATAAACTAACAAACAAACACGCACGCACACATGTGGGTCTTTTGCCAAAAAAAGAATAACAATAAAAGATTTAACTGCTGATTTTTGTAATTATTCAATAAAACAATGTTTGTATTAGTTTCCGTTAGTTACTGTGTTTTTGATTAAATATGTTTATAAGAAAGTATAATTTATTAGCTATAAGCCATCTTGGACGCGGCCTTGAGAGTAACATGACACATGTCGCTTGTACATGAATGGGTGTATGTATAATGAAACCTGCTGTGAATATGTAGGTTTGGTCGTACGTGTAACGTGACAGGTATGACCTGAATCTGTGTGGGAATGGCCCGCCACTGTAGGTTTTTTACAATGGTTGGGTTTGTACTTACTTTTAACATTACCCGTATGACCTTTATCTGTACGAGTGGTGGCTACTTGAAGTCTTCTGACTCTATGTTCGTCTATAACGTGGATATGGTCTTATATTTACATGTATGGTATAGCCTTTATCGGTAGAGTGTGAGTAGCTTAAAGCCTTGTCACCGCGCAATTTGTAATAACGACGCAATGTGTAATAAAACATTTAAAGTTCATTCTTCCGACAAATTTTACATTAGAAATATAGGTGAGTGGGTGTATACTTAATTAAGTGTCATGTAACAGATATGGATTGTATCTACATGAGTTGGCGGCTTTAATCTCACTGTATCAATGTTCTGTACACTATAATAGGATTATTACTATAGTAACTTGTTCTGGAAATTTGTAACAACTCGCCTCGAGTGTGATCCTGATCTGGCATTTACCTACGAGAGGTGATACAAGCTTCAGAACAAGTTACTATAGTAATGATCCTTTTATTATATACCTCTTTACATATCATTAGAATAGAATATATGTATCAAAAACAACAAATTAAAGCAAAATTATATAAAGTCAAATTGACTGAAAACCACCAACAGGAAAGACATAAAAACATGTACATTACACGCGCATGAAAACAACTACACCTGTGTTCATTACACCCTTTCCACAGTGGGGAAGTTATTTATGTTTTTACGAAAAACAACCTCTAGTATGGTGTCCTGTTAGGGCCATCTTACCATCGCATATTAAACTCGACCATATACCTAGGTCGTGTGTACATTACGATTGATGTGATGGTCGATGGTAAGATGCGATGGTCGATGGTAAGATGCGATGGTAAGTTGCGATGGTCGATGGTCCATCTTAACATCGACCATCGCATCTTACCATCTTACCATCGACCATCGGTCCATCTTAACATCGACCATCGCATCTTACCATCTTACCATCGACCATCGCATCTTACCATTGCATCCTACTATTGACCATCGCATCTTACCATCGACCATCGCATCTTACCATCGACCATCGATGCGATGATAAGATGGCCCTAACAGTACACCGTACTTCAGCTATAATTTGGTATGTTTATTTAGGGCCTCGAGGAACAACATAATTATATAAAACGTGGTTTGACTGCCTGCATAAAAAGGCCCTCTACAGGAGTACAACACTTCCTCTGTACCTTTTGAGATTTCATGTTCATTTGTGGATGCACAATATGTTTTTGTATTTTGCATCTATTTACTGGGCCCGCTGGGCCGATGAGGGCGGGATAATCGGGTAAAATAATAATAAAATAATATCTTGTCCAAATGTGAATGCAGTTATAAATCGGGTTTTGTCCTCTAGCGTAAAGGGACCGCTTTATATGGATACAACTTGGGGAACTTGCAGTAATTTGAAGGTCTCACTACACAGTTAGCTCCCTTGAAAGCCACGGTAGGGTAAAACTTGCGCCATAAAAAGTAGTAGTGTGTTGTTCGGTTTTAAATATTTTTAATAATTGCTGACAGATATATATATTGCTGTTGCAGGTGAGATGAACACAGTCTGAAATTGGATGTGCAGCTATTAGACGACACTGGCACCAGCATTTGACAGTTTTATGGGGGTTGAAGCAGCGTTGGAATGCTGGTACAAACTCTGGAGTAAAAGCCCAAAATAGTGCAAAGGATGCCACCACTCCAATTAAAAAAAAACACCTGGTCAACGTACCATATTTTGTACATTTTTGTGTGGGCAAATGAATGTCTTTCATAAACAAGTGACTTTTAGTTTGGAAACTTTAGGTTCGAAATGGCCCATTAAACTTTATTCATATAGGCCAACATAGTAAAAGTGTACTGTGTTGTGAGACCTTATAAGTTCGATTGCCATATTGCTCAAGGCAGGGCAAATGGTTTTGTCACAACAACTAATATATCCTCCCGTCCAAACCAACCCACAGACATTATATAGCAAGTATAGCGATACGGGACCTCTTGGGCCTCTTGTTTCACTCTACGTGATGACCGTAGAATGATAGAATCTGGTATGTTCATGGATTACAATTATTACACAAACATTTTACCCTCTCTGCTGTATTATCTAAAATATGATTGGCCTTTGTCGTAAAGAATGCCTATTATCTTAATGACTGTGTTTGAACTATTAAACTTTGATCTTAATAACATCGTAATATCTGGTAAGGATGGTGTTGCAAAAACATCGCATCTGGTAAACAAAGTCTCACAACGGTATCCCAGATGATATGTTTTAACGAATACTAATTACAACAAAGCAAATGGCCAGCCTACAACATAATATTATATTGGCAAAATTGCAGTCAGTATAAATTATACATCAATTTAATTATCTACCAGATCAACTAAATTTCAAAAGAAAAATATTTTGAGGGGGTTTGTATTGCGCCAGATTAATACTTTGTGGGCGGAATTTGAGGATCACCGATACTAAGTTTTGGTGTTATTCAAGTCAAAAACGTCAAGTTTGATTTTGCACAATGTAATCCCGCTGGACATTCTTATTTCTTATCTGATATGGATTGTGTATGCCGAATTTAATGTCTTGGCCTACCAAGACCGTATCATGCATAAGATCTTATGATATGCATATGATTAGCACAATATTTTCGCGCAATTTTTTTTTTTCATGCGCATAAAATCGACGTTTACGTGACTTCATGTTGTAAATAAACGTACAACGTCAATTTTTGATGCACCAGTTAAACTGTTTAACGTCGGTTGTTGCTTCTCATAAGTTAAAATTAGGAAATTACCTTCAATTAAAGTTTTTTTTTTTTTGAAAGTCTCGTAGAATCTCTCAAAATCTCGCCAAAATCGCCCCAACGTTTTCAAACGTCCTATTTTCCCCTGGCCCTGGTTCTGGATCCGTGTAACATAGCGTAACGAAGAAATCAGAAGCGGGCCGTGTTACCGAGGCTAGCCGAATCTAATGCACTATCATTCGAGAGATTTAGGTTCCCACAACTTACAAGTGATTCCCGTCCCTCGACATCAACGCTGCCTAGAATTGCATGGATTTTTAAAACCTCCTCAAAAACCAGTCGACTTTGAATATTGTTATAACCATGTTAGATTAGACACTGTTATTAATTGCAGCAATATTATTGTGCTCAATAACTTTTATCTTGGTATATAACAGCTTATAACTCAGTTCTCGAGTGTTTCCGCGAGAGCGCGTTTCTTGCAATGAAATTGACTAGGCTAGAAATGAAATAGCATCGAAGAGGTCGAATGAACTAATAATGCATGTCTATCTGACATCACATGGTCTACACTACTCAACTTTTATTATCGGTCAATTTTCAAAGAATTACATATTTTTTAATAATTCATATTTTCATTTAAAATGTTAACTGGCGTCGTTTAAGAAATATCCTAGCGATTTATAAAACATAATCTGCCTTGACTGGACTAAAATCTTGTTGATAAACTTAATAAAATATTGGTATGTGTTTCGGTGATTTCCAGTTTTTAGTATTCGTGTTATTTTCAAAAACCTGGGTGACCGATTATAAAAGTTGAGTAGTGTATTCATCAAAATGCATGTGCAAAAATATGACAGTTATATTTACAAAATGACCGCAAGTTTATTCCATAGGGGTGTGTAATACATCAACAATAGTATAATATCATCGGAATAACTAAAGAAAATTATTGAAAAGTTATTTAATAATACATATACAATTATTTTACAATGTGGAAATTAAAATCCAAAACACATATTCTCAACTCTAAAAGCTGGAGAAAAAAACAACATAATAAAGAGCGGAATATTGTTTTAATTCAAACCGTCTTATATTCCTAATCATACACGATCTACATTACAAAACGTATATTTTTAACCGTTTCCTCATTGCATATGCTCATTCGCTGACTTACGAATGTTGCTTTCAGAACACATATATGACCTTCGAGACTGTATATGACATGTGAACATTTCTTATCATCTTATCTGATAATGTTCAAACCCAGTTGCAGCACTTAAATGAAACGTATAGCTATCTAAGAGAATGACATATATGGTTTCTAATAACAATATCATGCACGTAATAAATAGGAACAAACACGTGTTTATTTATGTGAAACGCCCTTATGTTACTGATAAAACGAACTTGTTTCATGGTTAAATCATTACTAAATATCATAATGCATCGTTGCCAAAACGATGTACACTTTTTAGTGTTTTCGCTATGCAATGTCCTGGAACAGCTCTGATTTACCAGTTTAAAATGATTATATCATGTATGAAATTTCAAAAGCGTATAATCTCTCCCTGCAAACGAACGAGCATATACATACCGTACATATATATACTGAAAGAAATAAGTGTAGCAAGTAAATAACATGGTAAATCCCATTGAGCAATTAACATAATTAACAAGTATATGCAGGACATTAATTCTAAACGATATCTGCGAAAAAAGTAGCAACATGTTTTAATTTACCTGTTTTACAGACTTATTTCAATATAAAGGGAGATAATTTTAAAATTTAAAACTTTCGTTCTTAATTTCGTTATAATGACAAGGTCAATGTCAATTGTTTTTGTGTTTATTATCACTCGAAACCCAGAATAGTTATTTAATAAAGCTTAACCCTGTTCTTGATAATATTCTTATTTTTAATGTGAAAATGTTTTATATCAATGGAAAATAACTCTGATACTTACTTTGAATCACACACAATAAGTGTCAAACAAGAACACCTTCTGTCATGCCAAAGTTTCCAAATGCTTCACATTATAAAATAAAAAAATCGCTTCTTTAAGCTAGATATGCAAAATACCGTGCTAAACTTATTTCTTTCAGTATATATTATCGTTTTAGGGTCATACTGTGCGCTTTAATTAGTTCGATGTATTCGTGCTCTTTGCATAAAACTTGGAGTTTTAAGACATCCAAATAGCAATCGTTATACTATGGTATATGCCACCATACTATACCGATTAACATCGATTATTTGTTTCCGCGGATCTACTTTATTTGGAATAAATTCAGTAAAGACCACGTTATACGATGCCTAATGACTTATGTTAAGTATCGTCACATATAAGCATACGTAAGAACTCGACTTGTGTAATATACACGTTATTCATCCTCAGCATGTGTAATAGTTCACTGACTACATTAAATATACTCAAATTAATAGAGATGCATGATTGTTTCTTGTTCCATTAATTTCATAAATTTTCAATGTGTAACTAATTACCTTTCTACTGTTGTTAGAAAACGTGATTAAACCTATACTTTCGTGTTTCGAGAGATACATTTTATAGGTCGAATGGTCAAGTGAGTTGCACTTCTCCACATAATGGGAATAATGTAATCGTCGGGTCATTCAGTAATTGTTAGCGG
The DNA here is from genome assembly GCA_037043455.1 of Cyrtodaria siliqua. NCBI lineage: Eukaryota > Metazoa > Mollusca > Bivalvia > Adapedonta > Hiatellidae > Cyrtodaria > Cyrtodaria siliqua. Next base: position 21,974 of record JAWPHD010001698.1, read on the forward strand.
TATTCAGTAATTGTTAGCAGTATGCTATAAATCAATACGTGGAATCTCTTTAACCTGCCGTTGACCAAAACTACAACAGACGGATGCCACTCACTGTCAACACAATTTGTCAGTTTTTCGGTTCTGGATGGATCGCATGCCCTTTTGTCTATATATATACTAGCACACGTGTATTTATATTGTTTCGTCATTTCATTATCATGATTATCAATTTAGAGACTTAACAATTATTACGTTTACTTTGCCTGCTCCATTAAGCAAGCACTTTAAACTCATCATCCAAATTAATACATTAAATTTTGCACATTGGGAAATCTTAAAATGCGTTCGAAATTGTTTTTATACCTAAAATATATATATATGTAAATTCATCCGTGCTAACAAACCAGGTTTATGAGCTTTTGTACAAATAGGGGTTAAGAGCTAATTTCAGTTGGGAGCTAAAGCTCCTAAGGCATATGTATTACTTTGTCAGAATGATGTATATGGGCAAAGTAGTCATAATATATACATGTATGGAAATTAGCTCCTTATGTTGGATGTCCATATTTTGTCCAACTTTGTTTTTGTATCATAAAATAAAGTTTAAGGGTCAACAACTCTTTATAGGTTTAGCACGTTGATTAAGACTAAGGTTACATTAATTATTAGCTCCTATTTCCTTTAGCTCATAAAACGCAAATGGTTGTCCATCCGTTTTCACCCAAAAGCGTGTATCGACTCCACATTTTTTACACGACAGTGTTAGACAAAACGAACATCATCGGCATGGATTATTAGCTTAGATGTTTTTGTCTATTAAAGCCCTATCACGCATGTCTGGCACATCAGTATTCTATAGGTGCACTGTTTCATTTTTTCCCTAATATGTTATGGCATTTGGTATTTTGTTTTCTAGTCCATTAAGCAAACACTTTTAAATGTGTATCCTTCAAATTAACACATTAGAAGGGAATTTGAAAAAAGCACACGCTGCACTGCGTTTAATTTGTAGCTGTATTTATACCCCCGGAAAGTGAAACTTATCTGAGCGGCTTATACAATATTCAGTCCGTCCGTTTGTCAATTATGAAGAGCGTTTTAGTATTCATCACATACTTCCCTATACATACGTTGTTTTTGAATACACGATACGTCATCAATCAGGATTTAGTTGCCGGGCAAAAAAAGCTATTATATCACACGCGTGAAATAAAGAGTTAAACAATGTCATATCAGGGAAATAACCGAATGTTCTTTGTGACGCTTTCAGCGGAGTGATAGGAAATTACCAATGAGTTACGATTGTATACGATTTGTCATGCGTATGGTTTGTCGTCTGCATTCCGCTTTTGTTCATTACAATGGCCGATATTTATGAAAATCGGTTGAAATTAGAAATGTTATACTACGGTGTCATAGCCGTTCCTATTAAAATAAATGCCAACTGTACCCACGGCAGCGTTAAACCAAAATGCTAAAGTTTGAATTTCAGCGTAAACGGATTATTATTTCAGGAGGGATTTCCCTTGAAAGATAGAAAAAGCGTAAAATGTTTCAAAAACAAATGCGTGTCTGGTTCAATATTTATTGTGCGTAACACACAAATGGAAAGATACGTTAAATTGTTCACATGCTAAAACAACACAACAACATGTTTTCAAATCAGTTCAACCCGCAGCTGTGGGAGGCGTTTATACCTGTTCTCGACCATGGAGGAGCTATTAAAGGTATCTTTTTACATGCATCTTATTCTAAAGGAATTAAAGATGAAGACACACTTATATTAAACAATCAACGACTTTTAACTCCTAACATCCCCTTCATGTTTACATCCTGATATTATATAACACTTTTATACGTGTGATTAGATATTTTACACTCGAAACCCTCAACAAATAATATAACTAAGTATGCGATCTTTTCTAGGAACATCTGCTGCCACAAATTAATTGCGCATAAATAGCTACTGACCAAGTGTAGGAGTTTAATATACTTTTCGATAATGTTCCGATTAATGCTTGCATCAGTTATTGCTTCTTTTTTCTTTCTTTTTTGTTTGAGCCGTCTTCTGACGACCCGTTTAATCTCCCCGTCAGTTGGTGGAGCAAGGGTCGGGGAGGACCATCCCTTGCCACACCTTACAATATTTTTACATGTACATGCAATATTCATATAAAATAATAGTTTAGCATAATGAAATTAAAATTAGTACAGAAAATATACATGTATTGTACAGTTATGGCAGGGAGCATAAAAATTATGATTTCAGGAAGGGAAAAAAAATACTGTTTAAGGAAAAAAACAACTTCTTTACCATGTTTACCTAACAGTTGATTGCTGTCCAAAGGCCCATCTGCTTATAAATATTGTATATGTAAGTATTAAATATTCAATATTGATATAATTGATTTACTAATTGTGCATGCATAGGCGTTAGAAAAATGCATTACTGATTAATCTACAATGGTTTTGTACTTGCTCCATGAATTTTCAAATCTTTCTACTTGATTATTTCTGATTGCAATTTGTCTATGTGTTGCATACAGATACCTTAGTCTGTATATCATTGGGGTAAGGGAGAGCGGTGTTTTTAGTCGTTTTGAGGTAAATATATAGTATTTCATTTCTAAAATAATTTGTAACTCTACAGTCGATTGTCCTTCACCTGTGTTAAAAATAAATGCTTGTTCTGACAGATTCAGATTTATGTTTTTTGTTAAAAAGAAAGAGTTTATCTGTGTTAAAAAATTCTGAGATGAAGTGCAGGTCCAAAACATATGAACTATAGTCTCGTCTTGGTGGCAGAAGTGGCAGATAGGGTTTTCAGCTTTGTTTATTTTATGTAGATAATGCTGTGTTGAAAGAAGCCGATGGTTAATTCTTGTTTGAAACCATTGTAGTATTGTGCTAGAAGTTATTTTGAAAGGGATTGAATATAAGTCTTTCCATGTTTCGGCTTCAATATCATAAATATGTTTCCCATTTGATTTTTGATGTTGGACTTTCATTATTTCTGTTAAAAATGGAATACATATCAGTGCAACCTTTCTTGTTTTTGATGACTGCTTTAATATTCGCAGGTAAAATTGGGTTTTCTAATTTGTTCATTGTTATTTTGTTTTGCAATTGTTTTCTAAAGGTTTTAATGGCAGCTAGTACTCCTTCGTAGATTAGAAAATTTGTTTTAATGCCAGTTTTTTCTTCGAACTCAGTAAAAGAATAAAATCCACCATTTTCATTGATTAAGTTATTTATAAAAATAATGCCTTTCCTATACCATACGTCGTTAAAAAACGTCTTACCGCCAATCAGAATATTGTTATTATAGAGTAGTGGGTTTGACAGTTATTGCTTCTTAACTTACTGGTCCGAGGCCGAAGGTAGTCATATGGCTTCTAATATCCCTTTACCTTTCTTGTAATTACTTCTCTCCTATCTTAGATCTAACACTGCAACGTATATATAAAACATTAAAAGTTGTCTTGAGGATACATATACAAGAGGTGTTCAACGTATTACGTAACACTTTCGTTTTGTTATTAAATTAAAATCTTGAACATCACACTGAATATGTTCATTTAAATGACAAGTTTAATGATTCCTTCGATATAATATATTATTAATTAACTACTTAATATCTGCCGTGGTTTGCAGGAAACTGCACGCATCATATGGTAAAAACAAGGCAAATATGGAGAGAAACTCGGCCTGTATGAAATAAACTCCGCCAATATGAAATTCAAGTAATCTGATTGGATAAGCCAACACGGCCAATACGACCAAGGCTTTGTTTTCTTTAGGGACGCCATTTTGAAGAAAAAAACACAACGTCGCAGCTTTTCGATGATAAACGTGTTCGCCAGTATAATGTAGACAATCAAAATAATTAAGGTTTGATTATTTGTAAATTCGGTTACATCGACCTAGCTGAAATATAGCTATTATCAATTTCGTGTGTGATTTTCCAGTCCATGACAGTCCTTGGACCAATAACTCGGCCAATATGAAAGCACTTAATTAATGACATCAAAGGAGATAAACAACAATTTGCTTCATAATTTTGCTGCGTCTGTTTTTTTGAAAACATTGGAGAAAATGAGATTTGAACCAAATACCTTTATTTATAAAAAAGATGACTGCAATAAGGAAAAAACTACAGTAAGGACAAACATCCTCGTATATTGTCGTTCAAAGTTATATTATTCTGGTATGTCCATGTTCAAAAGTAAAAAATCGGATTAAGTAATTTTTGCTATTTTTCGGTTTTCTCGATTTAAACATGAAATTCAGCGCTTTAAAAGTGATCAAATGTATGAAAAATATAGTTCCAAACATCAGCTACAGGTATTGTTATGACTTCCTCCGTTATAAGAACTTTTAATACTCTATTATCAGAATAAATTTGAAAAATATATTATTTCAGATTTGGTGGCAAATCACACACAGTTTCAAACAAAGACGAAAAACGCATAATTATGTTTAACCAAAGATATCTTTATATGGTATGAGATATACAGTAACAATAACTATTCATATATTTTGACTTACAAAATATGAATAAAATGCTTGTATTTAGTAATTTATAAATGCTTTCGCGTAAACACCTAGCAAACTGTCCCATTTTTATCTGTCAATTTCATAATATTGCGATCAAATTCACAATTTTAGTTATTTTTTTCCTTAAAATGAAACATACAATCATATTTCAATTACAAATACAGTTTTAAAAAAACATATTCTAATCATTTGTTGGTATTGTTTTGGTTTTACAACTCTACGGCAACATATAAGTTTAAAATTTGAAATTAGAAGGCAACTAATTAAAACTATTATTTAAATCAAACAGCCTGAAATCGGAAATTATTTTTAAATGCATAAGTTCTAAATGACAGTCTCACATAATTAAATCACATATATTTATGACAGTCACTTCGGTTGAAGAACAAAAAATCATAAACAAAAGTATTACGTTATAAGTTGAACACCTCTTGTATTATGCTATCGTGTATGTATTACTAGATACCTTACTATAAATAGCAACAAATGTTAGTAGGAAAACAATGGTTATCAGCTCTTTTTCAAAATCCATAATTGGCACAAACACTCTGCTATTAAGGAATCTGAAAAATCGGCACAGTGTCAGTAGCAACAGATTGCCCTCAAAGAATTTTCAACGCCATCAAGCAACACAAAGACGTCATATTGGATCGCTATGGTTATGGAGCGGACGTTGAATTTTCACAGATTTCAACGGAAATAATATACATCAGCAGTGCTATGTAAGGAAATGTTTACAAAACGTTGAAACATATTGAGTCGATGTCACATGATCGTCACACATACACTTTTATTAGATCCTGGGACCATACGCTGCTGGATATGGGGGTTGAAATAAGGATACAAATATTGCTATATCCACCGCCATATGCTTGCCATCTTTGGGATTGTTAAAATTCTGTACTGTTGATTTTTATGAATATTGAGTTCTGCTCAACACGGGGCTAGAGCGGTAGCTAGCATATTTCGCTACCGCTCATGAACTGTCTCAATCAAACCGAGACTGCAATATTTCGTATGTGTCGTACTCGGCCGTTTCCATAGGCCCATTATCATACTCTTTTTTATTCAAATGCCTTCATTTTTTCTTTTAATTGCTTCATAAAAGAGTTTATAATTAAGCCTAACGCTAGCATGTTTGAGGGTGCAGATGGTGGTATAAAAATAATTCCGTTTCTCTATTTCAGTTAACTTTCAATTAAAAAAATACGAACGCGCTAAACACTATGTTACACGTAATGCCTATTTATTAAACTTTTTCCCAAATAAATGTGGCAATATTTGAAGCGGTGCATACACAACTACGCATACATAACTACTAGCAAGTAAACGGTTTTAAGTTGTTACGAACAAGATTTCATTACCTTTCTAATTGAGGAGTTCGATTTTTGTCAACTGTTACACGTCCTCGTCCCTACGCCCGCCCCTAACCCGATAGATCCCTGTTGCTGTTTCTTTGTTGTTGTTGTTTTGTCTTCTCTCTATGACATCACTTCTCTATACGTTTCATTCTTCCTGACTAAATAATACTACAAAACTATTGTCATATTGATGTTAATTTGTATTTACCGCCAACATCAACGGCATTTGACAAATACCAAGGGGAGGAACTCTATAAGATTGTTCTTTCGTTCCAATCCTATTAATTATGTACTATACCAATATATAGATATGTTTTAAAAATGTTGAAATAAACTATGTTTAAACCAAAAGTTTTTTGTTTACGCATATTTTATATAAGCATTGAAAGAAAGTGTAAGCACACACGAGGTCAAAATTGTTCGATTTGCTAGATAAATTAAATACAACTCTGCTCACTTCAGATATTTATACATTCCTTTTATATTTTGTGGTTGTATTTATAATTGGTGAATTTAGAGTTTTTTTAATGGATTATTGGTTGGAATGTCCCACAATTTGACTATATGCATTTGAATATATGCTGCACATTGCGAGCAACTTTCAGTGAATACGCAAGCTTAGATTGAAGTTGCAGCAAATCATTGACGTACTAACAGCTGTTGCAATGGTGTTGTTGTTTTCACTCCACGTGCTGACCCTCGCAACGAACATGACATGACAGAGTTTGGTCTTTATCTGGATCTTAATAATTACCATACACGTCAAATAACAGTTTTCATCATCTCATGCGTATTATCTAATAAAGGATTGGCCTCTGTGGTAATGGATGCTTTTATCTTTAATCTGTATTATATATAAATTTTTATTGAACTATGAAATCTGTAATAAATATATAAAATGTTTTCGAACTATGAAGCTTTGAGCCTAACAGCATCTTTATAAATGATAAATGATAACGATGCAAAAACGCCACGTCTGCTAAACAACATCTCAAAGAGGTGTCCCTGACGATTTGTTTCAAAGAATACTAATAAAAACAAAGCAAACTGTCATTCTACAACATAATATTAAATTGGCATTACTGCAGTATATATTAGCAAATCAATTAAATTAATATATATATATATAAATATTTCCAGTTTTTCTTTATTGCGCCAGATCAATACTTTGTGGGCGGAATTTGAAGAGCATCGATACAATAGGATTATTACTAGAGTAACGTGTTCTGGACGTTTGTATCACCTCGAGTAGGTAAATGCCAGATCAAGGATCACACGAGATCTGGAGCCTCGAGTGTTATCCTCATCTGGCATTTACCTACGAGAGGTGATACAAGCTTCCAGAACACGTTACTCTAGTATGATGATCCTTTTATTATATACCTCTTACACATCATTAACATAGAAATATTTGCATTGCTATTGCATACACATTCAATAAAGCATATTATTTCTCGATAAAGTGCAGCGGGAAAATGTATGTAGTTTTAACGTGTTGGTGTTTATTGGTCTGATCTACTTGTTTTGTTTGTATGACGTAACGTCGTATTGATGTTCTCGCGCATATTGGCGTAAAACTTGCTTGAACCATTGGAAATACCGCTGTTCTATTTTTAGTAAGATAGTGATACTAATTATATTTTAGAGTATACATTTGGAGAGGCTAATCTCAGAAAATACTGGATGAATCGAAATACCGGTTGCGACAGAGGAAAGAGCTCATTCTGTAAAAGAAAGTCATAAATGAAAAACATACATGAATCAAGCGCTTTGTTGGCAGATATTTTGCCGTGACCTCAGAGATTGACAAACGATCTTTTCCCTGCATCCATTTAACGGGAGTGCAATTTAAACGGACGTTAAAATCGGTCTGTACGTTAATGATGTCAGGTAATTAACGGTTTATTGACGTCACTTACTTCCGGGTTATCAGCCCGCACAGGTTATCACCCGCAAATCGCGGATGATAACCTGTGCGGAAAGATATGGATTGCACATCATGTGTCATATCAGGTAGTACAAAAACGACATATCAGGGATAATAACTCTATAATATATATGGAGGTGCCAAATTGTTGTTTGTACTGTGTGTAGTACAACAAAACTAATATAATATTATCGGATAACTAAAGAAAATTAATAAATAGTTATTTATTAGTAAATATACAATAGTTAACAAGGTGGAAATTAAAATCACAGAAAACCCAGTAGATATACTCAACTCTAAAACGTGGACAAAATATATAATAAACTGCTGGATGTTTTTGTAATTTTTCATATACATTAACGTAAGCAAAGGTGGAATTTTGGAACAGCCGCGGCTCGAAAAAGAAATATTGGCTGTGAACAAAACTGTTTGTGAGTAACCCAAATGTCATCATTTAAATGCTTCATCCCATTTGTTAATATAAACATAATAGTTTACTTCTAAAAAATTATATTTTGTGATACGAAAAATAAAAATGAAAGAAAAGAATGCTTTTAACTTGTCTTAAACAAAGCAACTAGGAACAATATTAATAGAGCAAATATGTTTAACTCATCCAAGAAACAACGCCACACCTAGTGAGATACGAAATCAAAGTCTGATCGAAGCGTCTGAGTAAAATCTCATTTTATTGCCATTTAGCATGTTTAGTACAAAACAATCAAACATCGGAGACTACAACTTTACCCTTATATGTTATCCTAACAACTCCGTGAAAGTAATTACCTTCGCCTGAAAATACTTGATAAGAAACATATGCAGTGACATTTATCAATGTCATATATTGGAAGTCGTTTACAAAAAGGACTGTCAGTAGGAAACGCCGATGCCTGTTCAACACGAAAATAACGTTTTTTATAGGTTTCACAATGAACATGATGAAGCCATTGTGTCAGAACAAATAAAGATTTTTTTATTGAGTTTTATCTATATTTCACAGAAAATAAAAGTTAATATACGTGTCATTACTCTGGTAAGCGATGTAAGTGCATCTGTCCTGTGTACATTGCCAACACACCATAGTTTGTTAAGGGTTACTGTTGTGGTCATTTTGTTTGACGTCAGGCAAGATGTTGCCCCGGTATTGGGAGTTATCCGCCGTCTCTCGGCATCATCAGTAGACATGCAGGTGCTCGTTTTCCGTTGTGTTTCTTGTTACCGCGTGTCATCTAGGATGGGCACCGATATTAATTATAAACATTGTCAACATAAACCGCTTTTATGATTATTATTAACGGTCATCTGTGTCTCGTCATCGTCAAATGCTCAACAGTACTGCTAAATAATTTCCGATTATAATTTGGTATATGAAGACATCGCTACAGAGACCCACCTGCAGACGCGAGTTCTATGGTTTCATCTCAAATCAATATTGTTACTTTATAAAACCTGTTGGTTATTAAACTACATTGCAGTTGTGTTGTTGTTCGAATATGAATTGTATGAGGAAAACTACGAACTATTTTAATAAGATTGCCATATAAACCTGTTGTAATCTAGTATCGGGATGACACAAACACTCATAGTTCAAAGTGTCTTAAAAGAAAGGAGAGGATCATTTATTTAATTGATTCAATAAAAAAAAATTACTGCATAATGAACTTACTCTAGTGCACCGAAGTACCCGGTCTAAACCTCAAGCAATTATTGGTTGACTGTTTTAGTTCCTACTTTGATTACAATTTCAAAATAAAAACTCTGGAAAAGCACCATCATTTACAATGGAGGTGTATACTAATAATCCATCTGTCACGAGTGTTAGGTTTAATAATAATGATCGCCTAAATGCACAAACTCACCATGACCTGAATCTCTGAGGTCACGGCAAATAATCTGCCAACAAAGCGCTTGATTCATGTATGTTTTTGCTTGGTGACTTTCTTTTACAGAATGAGCTCTTTCCTCTGTCGCAACCGGTATTTCGATTCATTACATTACATTACAAAGAAATACATGCCTACAGGGAGGCATGCGGTTTAAGTATGAGTTGCTTTAATGCCAGGGTATTTCACTGAAATAACTAAGTGACATATATTCTATCCAAAAAAATTAAAAATAAATAAAACCGAGAGACTTTCGGATGAAATGATCCTTACTCCAACATCTGATCTTGTCAATACCACACATGTTAATGAAAGTTCTAATAATTAAAGTATTTATTTGTATGGTCTGCATGTGTATGTGTGCTTGTTACCTTCCTTGATCTATGGTGGTGTAAGCCTGTGGCGTCGAAGCTTCTGACATTGCACGTAGTAAAGATGTATTGCATTCGCATTTTCAAACTTTTAATGTAAAATGAAACGTCAATATTTGCCGAATTGTCATTTAATTGCACTGGAACTACTAGTTTGCATTGGTACAATTCACAGTCACAGGAAGTTTGTGATGTCATGTAAACAGTATAGTATTTTGTTTTTGTCGTTTTTGAAAATTTCCCATTACGACAATATGTTTATTTCAAATAAAAGATTTTGATGAAAATTAAATGTTAAAACCGATTGTTTTGTTCTTATTATTTGCTTTTGTATTAAAACTGCGTATACAAATAAAAAGGTTATTAGATTTGTATTGAGATATATGCACTCGTTTTGGGATATATGCACTCGTTCTTCCTTTCCTAAAGTCGCGCAATATTAAGGGCGCAATATTATTATGCGGAAGAACTCGTGCATATAAATTTATTATCCCAATACAAATCTAAAAACCTATAAATACATTTCTTTTCTTTAATGCGTATGCGTTTCATTTTCTCATAAAAATATAATCAAAGCTCACAATATTCATAAAAAGGTAAACCCTGCGTATTTAGATTTAACTAATAGCTTTATAATCAAGGAGTCACTAATTGTCAAATTAAAATTCCGAATCAACAATTTATACAGACAGTAAAAACGTGTGATTCTCGTCTAGCATAGAGCAAAGTTTTTCTGTATGACTGACTGAGAAATCCGAGAGTGAATCGTTAGCGCACTCCTGCCTGCCGATGTTGGGCGTTAAAGTAAACCTTGCTATTGATATGAGGTTGTTTGCATGGGAAGAAGCAAAACATTTTCATCTAATGAAACGTTTCGCGATAAAACGTGTTAAAATAGTACTGATAACTCCCACAGTCTGGTCATTACAACCAATTATTGTATGTTCTCTTCTTCAGCAAACATAAATCTTTCAAACTGTCTCGTTAGACATATATTTATGTTTATACAATAGTCAAATTACGACAAGTTATTTGAAATATATTTGTTAATGGGTAAAATTAGCCCGTTATATCTAAAAACATCATCAATTAGAATACGACCGGTATGGCTTTCAAATTTCTTATAAAGATATATAACCACCAAGGCTCAATCTGTTTTAAATGTATGTTTTCAATGGAACAATTCTAACATAATTAGGAAGGATGACATTAGAATTTTTCCTAAATCTGCAAAAATAAAATGATAAATACATATTGTATATGTTTCGAATTTATTCATTAACAAACACATGAGAATTTTAGATTATTACATCGCAACACGTGCATATTTACGCTGTTAACTACACCCATTCCCGTAGTGTATTAATCGAAATTACTTTAGAATTAATAAGTTGGAGCGACGTAAGTAGATCTTTAACATTCAGAACACTATTTTCACAACTCGGTATTTACCAATTAAGTTAAGAAACTGACAATATAATACCTTATTTAGTAGAGATCATAATTTCATTGTGTTGAAGAACATGCATTAATAAAATGGCCAAACTTCTTCAATCTTATAATCCTATAACATATATTACTGGTAAAACGCATTTTTCAATTGCAATGATCAATAAAACAAAACACGTCTAATAAAACAATAAGAAAACAGATATTTACTACACATCTAAATCACATGACCGACCAACTGTGAGTATTAGGCACATATGCGTAAACGGATTAAACAACGGAGAGCTAGTTTGTTTCTTGAAAAATTCATTACACAATCTTTTCTTGAACATGGATGTTATAATTACATACACGTCAAGTATTTTTTTTAGTCATCTCAGAATCTAAAATCTAAAATAGGACTGACCTCTGTTGTAATGGATGCCTTTTATCTTAAGTTTGTAATGTATATATGAAATATTTATTGAACTATGACACTTTGATTTGTGCAACATCGTTATATGTGGATGACAACATTATATAATCTTCGCAGTTTAACAGTATATTATACAATACTATGCATCAATGTAATACTCTGCTATGTCTATTATATTATCAGACATACAATACTTCCAGGGGGTTTACTTGGTCGATTGAAATAACTTGAAACTATATATCTATCAAAAACAGTGCTGTCAAACACTCACATTACCAGGTATGTAGTTCTGCTGTTGAAGCTTTTGTAACACCACCTATCTTTTCTATATTGATTTTACATTTATGCCATGGTGTCTGTACAAATAACTTTTTCTATTCACAATTTCATCGCAATGTATTTTACAAAAAATTAAAAGCTATACATTTCATTACTCTTTTTAACTCGGGCTCCATTATTTGCAAGGGGTATTGTTGCTGTGTTTCTTTCATTTGACAAAATGAGATTAATTCATAGATTGTATATGAATGCGGTTTTACATGGGTGTTCGAATGAAGAAGTACTGTTCAGCTCGAGGTGCCGAAGATCAGACAATATTTTGTGCTGGTTTTGAGTGTTGTCGGTTGTCGCTCATCACCTCTGTAAATATAATGGTTCTCTTCCTGCATTGTGTGTTTTGTTATTATCCGTCATCGAAGTGTGCCGCCATTACGAAAAAATATATGGACAAATGCGATATCCTCCTAAACCGCTTATAAAAATATATATTTAGTAAACTGTAATGTGTGTTTTTATCGTCTTCAAATGTTCAACAGTACTGCTAAATAATTTCAAACAGTTTAAGTAAAAACTCACAAAATGAAGACACTACAGGGAAGTACTTCAAGACACGAGTTTCAAAATTTCTTCACAAATCAAAAAAGATTCTTTTATTAAAATTGGGGTCAATTAAAATACATGTTATTTCTGTTCTTGTTCGGATATGTGTTTGATGAGGAAAACCGTGCAAAAGTGTTTTCAATATGAACCTGTTGTAATCTATTATCGTGTTGACACCAACCATCATACAAAGAGACAGAATAATAGAGTGTTGCGAAAAGTGCACAAACAACGTGAGCAATGGGTAAATTAACGAGTGACGTAACATAGTAACCGTTATAAATTTTGATAATAAACATTTTATTCAGTGTTTTCCAATGATTGTAAATGAACTATGAAGGATCATGACTTCTCAATGAATGTATTTTAATAGAAATGATAATAGAAATTCTCGGGCATGCACTTTCCCTTTTCCTATATGTATACATCTGACCAACGGTCAAATTTAAGCGCCGATTATTTAATAATTATTAATAATAGAATAGCGGAAGAAAATAAAGTAAAAACTAATGAGAAGTTCCAGAACATCCAGCTAGTGGGACATATTTTACAAGGGAATTATTTTTCAACAGGAATAATCACCTTTTTGTCCCTCAAAATTTAATCCCGGTGAATACTGCAATGTCATATACTGTGTTAAACCATCTCAGCAACATAGATTGTCCTAATATAGAAACGTCTAACATAGAAATGTGTGTGCATTTTGTTACCTATTACGTGGTCCGAGTATTAACTTTTATACCCCATTCAACCCCTTCAACAAGAAGGAGTTGGCTGGGGTATGAAATAAAATCTCAATGTCGGCTTAAAATCTGTTTATTAGTGAGATTAGCATAAAACGGAAACATCATGACACAGTGAGACTATAAATACTTTTCCTAAATGCTACTAAAGGCCCAACTGCCGTATAAAAACAACTATATGGAGCTGGGATAGCTTTTTCATTTAAATTGATACAGGGTTAAATCAAAGAGTCCTTTTTCAAAATGTTGAAAATTCCTCCTCATGTTTGTCACAGATGTTAAACATATATTAAACAACTGTATTGGTAAAAACATATTTCTGAAAAAGTAGTTCTTATTCCTAGATTCATTTTTTTAAACCCAACTGACAGACATTTGAAAGTATAGGGGAGGAGCATGTGGGGTTAGGAACTGAGAAGTGTACACAAATACACTTGGTAGTGTTTACAGCAGACGACACTCAACGTTATGACTTAGAGATAGGCAGTAGTTATATTGTGTGTGAACCTCCGAAGCAGTACTCTGGGATGGTATATTAGTATCTGTGACTATCCATGTGTCCCTGATAACAAATTATCTCTACCATTTTGACATCAGAATCAGAAACATCACCATGCACTTATATGACCACTCATGAAAATTGAATAGTCTCTCCTCAGGCTCAGTGATTTATGTTCCTTAGTCATAACTATATGCGTTGTAATTCCTTATATTATTATCTCCATCGTGTTCAGCCATTCTTAACACTTATTTGTACAGTAATGTTTTATTTTTGAATTTTTATTCCCAACACAATGTCATCCTAACATATGCTGTTTCTCCAGACCAACTATAATAGGCAATTAATTTTCATGTAACACTGATAATTGATGTCATGAAATATTTGCCGGCAGTGTGAAGTTCTGTTTATTCATCACATTACATTCATTTTGGCAGCCAAAGTTCATAGCAATTCTTTTTTATTTGATAAACAGTATAGTGGAAATTAGATGCACATAAAAGAGTAAAGTAAAACATGAATAATACTGAAAAACATTTCACAGATTAAATAAAATAAACAGAAGTTATATAGTCTGGAGTCATTTGATTAAAGAACGTTATAATCCTAGCTGATTTGTAAGTACATTTTTCATATCGTCTGCCTGCAGAGAGAGGAAGAGTTGTTTACATGTGCTATTTTTAGAGTCATTCTCTGTAACTGACAGGCCTGTTTAGCTGTTGTAATTGATGACATACCTCCAATCTCTCCCTACTAGGGTAGGGAATGTTGCCCCTTTGACGTGCAAAATGCATATGTTATCTAGACCGATGTTAACCTAAGGTAAATACATGGTTTGCTGATCTAGTGCTATACATATTAATATAACAACCAAAGCAGTCATGTTCGTCAATAACTGTTTGTTAGCCCGAACACATATATCGTGTTTTCCCGTATGGCTGTTTAAACCATCGTAAATCTATTGACAGTTACAGTAAAAGTGGATAAACATAAACTTGTTTGTAAATATGCTTAACGGCGGCAAGTATTAATGTCATTTACAAGATATTATTTCCCAGTAGGAATGAATGACCGTATGTTCACTTCTCATATTAGGTTAGAATGGCAAACACGTTACTGACTTGCTGTTGGCATGTAGGTTACACTTTTACAAATTAGCATTTCCAGGAATGTAAGTGAGTAAATGACGTTAGTATTAATATCTTCCTGAGGTGATCATAACACGACATTCTACAGCGAAACGACCAATGATCACATCATGCAGTAAAACAAACTTAATGAATTACTAAATAGTATTGTTTCCACAATCATCAACATAAATTAGTAACTTTCGTAGCCCCCTTTTTTGGCAAACATTAACTTCCTCTTCGACAGTCACATTTAGTATTTAGGTAAATACGAACATCCAAGCACCATAAGATGGATGTACAATCCACAACTATATAATGTCATTTTAAGTGTATACAAGTTAAATATGACATAAATCGGAA
This sequence comes from Cyrtodaria siliqua, assembly GCA_037043455.1. Classification (NCBI taxonomy): domain Eukaryota; kingdom Metazoa; phylum Mollusca; class Bivalvia; order Adapedonta; family Hiatellidae; genus Cyrtodaria; species Cyrtodaria siliqua. The sequence goes on from JAWPHD010001698.1 coordinate 37,530, forward strand.
CAAAAACTAACAGGCAACACATCGACAGGTTGGAAAATAAACAACAAATGTCAGTGTGTATATCAGTGTAAAAAAATGATTGTCACAAAATGATCTTGGGTAGAGTGTATTGGTCGTACATAGCACTTGTAAGCACTTGACGACATTAGTAAATATCATGCTAATCCATTGTCAAGTTGAAACATATTCACTATTTGCATGATATATTCATGTTCCATGAGAAAGCGAGAATTTCCATAACGTTGTTGGCAGAGCTACGGCAGGGCCGTTCAATAAGTTTTTATGTACGTTAATGCATGTACACTTATTGGTATTTTACAATGTATCTCACTAAAGGGCAACATTCTTTAAAGGGTCCTTTCGTGTAGATATAAAAAATCGAACAGGAAATGCAGCTTTCTCAGAACACAGTAAACCCAAAAGCACGCAAAAGGACAAACATGAATGGCAAAAGTTAACAAAGAATAAAGACATATGACGTCACAAACACTTAAAGGGTTGACAATAGGGCTACCTCCTTGGAACGTCAGTGGCAAAAAAGGGTGTCTACCTCACATTTACCCTACTGTCATTCCAATAAAACGGGACAGTGTAAATAAAGAAATCCCCGCTATGAACTATATTATCTAACCAACAAGGCAGCATTAGTAGGCAATATAAATAAAACACAAAGATGCTTGTAAATATATAAATACAAAAAGAAAATAGCCTAGAACGCCACAAAGAAGGTACTCAATGACTTGGCAGAAACCAGAACAACAAAAGAATAAACAATTGATTGCAGACAAACATCAAAGTACATTGTTTTCTGGTAGTGTCCGGGGATATTGAAAGGTGCTATGCTTGAGCAGTAGTTTGGAAATGTTGAGATTCACAGGCAATAAGTGGTCAGTATACCTATTTTATGAAATTTTATTGTACATTTGCTTTCAATGGGCGTCGCCATTTTGTTTGGTGATGTTACATCCGGTAAACTGTTATATGTTTCTGAAACATTAACTTGATACAACTAGCATATGAAGTTAACGTTATTAGATATAGTTATAGTAGTCGATCATTAATTATAATACAAGATTAAATTGATAATGTTGTATATTAGGTGGATTGGTTAACGGTGAGAAGATATACTTGTATATATGCCGATGCGTATAAATGGCGTTGTAGAATACGTATACATTGCTACACATCATAATTAGAGAATGGCTCACATATATTTACTAGATAATGATTTGTTTGTTAAACGATGATTGTATAAGATTGTTCTGTTAATGAACCGACGTCTAATAGTACTTATCGTTACAGCTTAAGCCTCCCGGGGTGGGCTAAGCCTTTTGGGATGTACGCCCTCTAGGTGATTCAGCGTATAACGTAATGAGTGGGTGGAGACGGTCTCCGTACCTGGACAACATGGTCAGGTGTTCGTAGAAGCGACAAACCCCGGGACACGTGTTTGGTCCGCCATCAGACCTCACTGGAGGAACAAAACCACACAACCTCGATGGAGGCTATTCGTCGCGTCATCAATGATGACAATCATCAATTCACGCGCATCAGATACATCGAGTTAGATCATAATTCTTTGTAACGTTACTGATCATAAACATTGTTGTAACTTCAACAACCCTTTCGTGTCCGTTATATACAGTCGACGTATTCAGTATTCGTGATAATCCTATGAACGTCTTGTACGTTCATGAAAACAGTATTTTTCATCTTTCGTCTGTGTATTCGCCTGTTTTTCTTTGATAAGTGTATATATGTTTAACATATTTTAAAAGTTGCATTAAACTTATGTAAATGCAGTCACCAACATTGATTCTTTCCTGAGTTAGTCCCAACCACTAGGGTCAAAATCGAATATCAAGACAAGTTCACAGATATCACTGATTAATCAGGTCATTTTTTTAATTAATCCCACGTGTTCAACAGCATGTCACTATTGTCATTTGTTTTAATTAACTTGTTTACATGGTAATTAATTAGTATCATTTATATTGCTGCCGTGTCTCGTTATAACCGTCCGAACATTTAATACGTAATAACATGAACAGGTCAAAGTCATGGAGTTGGCGAATCGAAAGAGATTGCACATCGCATGGCTGAATAATATTGTTTCAGAAAGTATAGTGCAAACACATTAGATTCATTTTTGCGTTTTTAAGTAAATATAATGATTAAAACATGTCTTATACTAAAGATCTAATAACGCAAGATATCACAAAGTTACCAAAAGAAGTAGATATAAAAGTCGAACAGGACATGTAGAATTCAAGTACCACAGTCAATCCAAAACACGCACAGAAGTAAACAATAATTACAAAGATGAATAGAATGCAAGTACTGACATCACAAACACAGATGACAATAGTGCTACCGCCTTGGAACTGTCTGTAGTAAAATGTCTGTTGAGAGATTAAACAAAAGTAGATATAAAAATCGAACAGGAAAAGTAGCACTCAAGGACGACAGTCAACCACAAACACACAAAGAAACAAAGAACAGCTATATATAAAGATAAATCAAATGCAAAATAAGACATCACAAACACACAAGGGTTGACAAAAGGGTTATCGCTTTGGAACGGTCAGTGGCAAAACATGCCGCTGGGGGTTTAAACTAGGTTCTAGGGTGCACCAAACCTCACTCTTACTTTATTTCATCCCAATAAACGGTACAGTGCAAATAAATATATCCCCGCCGCTCTAACAAACAAGACAGCATTATTAGACAATATAAGTAAAACTCATAAGTGATCATGTATATATAATATAAAACAACAGAAGCCTAGAACGCCACTTCGTAAGTACTCAGTGATTTGGCAGAACCAGAGCAACAAGAGAACAAACCGTTAAGGGTATGACGAGACAATATTAAAGACAAACAACAAACGTTTCATTATTGACAGAGTACGCGTTTGGCTCAAGCATGTGAGAAAACTTAGGATGCAAAATTTTGCAAAACCTTTACGTTAAATACAGCACTGAGCTGGCTCAATTTTTCAAAGAGGAACTTCAACATTTATGAATTTCTTGTTACAACGTGTACTGTGATTAAAACGTCTACAGCATCACCTTTGTGTCCTTTCTCTAACTAACTGCAACTTTATTTTTTACAAAACGTCTTGGGATTTCCTTTGAATATATATGGAATTAAGTGTGCAGTATATACAATATATGGCGGAAATTCCCATGTCGTGTTTCTTTTCCATTTAGCATATGTTATGATCGCTCTGTGTTTGTTTTTGGTTGAATGTCGTCCTTGAATGCTACTTTTCCTGTTCGATTTTTATATCTACTTGCATTCATTTTCTCAACTTAACACGAGCTACATTGTTTGCAAAACAGTACAGTCTGGTCAGATTTAGTGTGTCATAAACAATTGGTAAACAGAGTGTACTTTAATGGATGAATATAACATTTATGTAGCTCAGTGCAACAACAAATCGTAAAGGGTGCGCACTTGATGTCATTTTTATTAAATCTACGTCTAATAATCATTGAGTCGTAGTAGATATTAGTTCTAAACAGAGACACCGGTAACAATAGTCTACTGTTGATGGTCTTTATTTACACTCGTGTTTTGAGCATGGCTATAGGGTAAGAGGTATGATGCACCCAAGAACCTGATATAAACCCCCCAGCGACATTATTTTGCCACTGACCATTCCAATAAATACCGAAAAGTGGATCCCTTGGAAGCAACATACACAAACAAGAGACAAACGTAGCAAACTCGGTTTTATCGAGTCTGTTCGTGAGAGGTAATGTCTAGTGCAACTAACACCTCTCCCGCCTCCTAGCACCGACTTAAGCGATATTATCCTTTTAATCCACGAAGATTGGGTTTGATGATTCCAAATGACCAGTAAGTTATAACACTACTGATATGTAGTTGGGGCCGTAACACTATTGCCAAGCCTTATATGTTTGTGATGTCGTATCTTGACTTTTATTCATATTTGTAATTATTGTTTGTTTCTATGCGTGTGTTTGGTTAACTGTGGTCCTTGACTGCTATATTTTCATTTCGACTATTATATCTAATTTGGTTGACTGCGTTCTGTGAAAGCTACATCTCCTGTTCTACTTTTATACATACGTTGAGCATTACTCTTTAGATTACTGATTCAGTGGTTATACGAAACAGTTTAGATAGATACTTACATGTACATGTAGTACATTTCTTTCAATCTATCATTTTGCAACGTACTGCATGCTTGGTGGTGGACCCTTTTACAGTTCGCCACTATGCTTTCCTCTTTAATTGTACGATGACCGGACAGGCTGTGGACCCTATGATGACGCCTACCTAAAGCCCACTGGGACGGTGGCGTTTGATATTTGTCTATGATCTTTTTGTCGTGCCCTTAATGGTTTATTTTCTTGTTGCTCTGGCTTCTGCCAAGTCATTGAGTACCTTCATTGTGGCTTTCTAGGCTATTGTTTTTTATATTATATTTACACGATCATTTTTGTGTTTTACTTATATTGCCTATTGATGCTGCCTTGTTGGTTAGAGATTAGATCATGGCGGGGATTTCTTTATTTACACTGTCCTGTTTTAATGGGATGACAGTAGGGTAAGTGTGAGGTTTGGTGCACCCTAGAACCGGTTTAAACCCCCAGTGGCCTACTTTGCCACTGACCGTTCCAAGGCGGTAGCCCTATTGTCAGCCCTTTTGTGTTTGTGATGTCGTTTGTATTTATTATCACTTTTGCCTTCTTGTTTGTTTGTTTGCGTGTTTGTTTCTGTGTTTTGTGGTTGACTGACCTCCTTGAATGCTACTTTCCCTGTCCGATCTTTTTATATTACTTTATGAAATGTATAAGTAAATGTCCTTCTTAAATATTGACATAATAGTTGCGTATAATACAATTATATGTAACTTGTCAGTACTGGATACGTTTTTCCCATGATAAAACCATTAATATAATAGCTTATGAAATAACTGTTACGTGCACCAAGTGTTGTTTCCTAATGATGCTTCAATAACACGAAGTTGAAACATACATATCACGGTAAAATTTTCTGCTAATGTGCGATTGCTAATTTGTAGAAAATTTAGTAAAATAATGCGGATTCAGAAAACTATTTAATACAGGAACAGATTCATATTTGCTTTAGTTTTTTAGAGTGTACACTTTGCTGAGCCACGTTCGTAATTTGGCAAAGTTAAACAATTATAAAAAATGAGGGGTACCGCCTTGGAACGGCCGGTTGCAACAAGACTGTAAGTTATTTAAAACATCGGATTCAATACTCACCAAGCCTGTATCTTACCCTATTGTCTTCCCTATTAAACGCAAAAATGTAAAAAAACTCCTGCTAGGGTGTATCCTATATTGAGTTGGAAGTACACTTTGACTTATTCCACATTTATCCTTTCATAATATTTTTTATTCCAAATACTGATATACTTGTATTCTCTTTAATTGGTGGCTTTATCCTGACATGGTTTGCAACATGCTGAACATTTTTTATGAGAACTATAATATGATTCATTTAACTGACTGGAAATGCTATCACACTTCACCTCAAGTAAGAACCAGCATTTCCTACACTTCTCATTAGCAAGTGTAATTATATTTACTATTGACATTGGTATAAAACAACCAAGAACGATTGTTCAGCATTCATGCTTACTTAAACAGGGCAATTAATAGAAATGAATAGACAACGTGGTAAAGATGCATTACTAAACTAATATACTGTTGATAATGTTCACAAATGTTCACAAATGTTCATGTGATAAGTACACTTGCTCGATGAAAGTGGTATACTCAAGACAGATATGCGATCTTTATTGCTCTAGTCAGACATCTACAGTGTTTCGAGAAAATATGTATGGTAATAAATATTGCAAGAGGTAAAATAATTAATTTAAAGTAGATATAAAAGTCGAACAGGAAATGAAGCATTCACGGAACACACTCATCCGAAAGCACGCATGGAAACAAATAACAATTATAAAGATGAATAAAACGCATGATATGATATCACAAACACAAACGGGTTGACAATAGTGCTACCGCCTTGGAACGGTCAGTGGCCAAAAAGGCCTATTGGGGTTTAAACCGGGTTCTATGCTGCACCAAAACCTCACTCACCCTATTGTCATCCCAATAACACCGGACAGTGTAAATAAAGACATCCCCGCCAGATTATGTTCTCTGACAAAAGATGCTGCAAGATAGGCAATATAAGCATAACACATAAATGATCATGTATATATGAATATGAAAAACATAAAAGCCTAGAAAGCATCAGACGGTACCGTCCTTTGAGGATTTAGGTAGACAGGGTCAACAATTACTAAAAAGTATACAAATGCATGCACGCGGTTCGTGTTAACGGAGAGAGAGAGAGAGAGAGAGAGAGAGAAAGAGAGAGAGGCACTATTGAACAATATTTGTCAATACCATATGTATATATATACTGAATACGTCCTCAAGCATCACCTTAAGCGATATTCTATAAAAAAAATAGTGTTTGATGATCCCAAATGACCAGTAAGTTCTAACACTGCATATTTATTTCAGGGGCGATCTTTTATAACCGCCATACAGCACTAGTGTGAATGTTTTATGTTTATGTTTTATGTTTCGCGTTTTGTTAGAAACTAGAACCATACGCCGCTGGAACGGTGTGAAAATACCGTATTGAAGATTCCATGTTCACCGCCATATACATACAATCTTCGGGATGGCTCATATTTATGTACTATTGGCATTTTAAATATTTAGTTCAGCTCAATTGGGGCTAGAGGGGCGTGAACGGTAGTAAGCATTTTCACTACCGTTCATGAACAGTCTCAATCAAACCGATACTGCAATATGTTTTGTATTTATCGTGATCGACGATTTCCAAATTTCATACGGTGTTGTATGATGTGCTTCCATTTATCCTTGTAATGCTTTTTTTTAGCAGACCACGTTTCATGTATATAACAGCTCCTGTTAGAATTCTGTATCTATATGAACGTTGCAATACTGTAATAAGAGGACCGGGCAGACTGTCGTCAAAATAATGTTGTTTAACTTACTAAAATACAACGAAGATAACATCGTATCCTAACGAGGATGTACATGTAACGTGTTTCTTTGGGTTAATCTTGAAACAAATAAAGAACTTGTTTTTCAACAAGTTCATCAGAACAGTTTAATTATAATTCGTAAATAGTTTAACCGTTTAATAAACTAAGACGGAGAATTAGCCGGTCAGCTCGATGTAGCGGATTACCCAGAATGTGTATCAAGGCGATGTTGGCCATTGTTTGGTTACTGGTATTGCCTAACTTTAAAATAAGCAGAGTCTGCTACTTTCTGCTCTTGTTCGTGTTCGTTACGTCCGAAGGATCTCCTTCACGATATCTATTGACTTCCACACTAGCGTTCGTTTCATGCAGTGTGACGACCTTAAAATGTCTTCGGATCCTTTGAAATCATCCGGACAATAATTATAGATTTAACGTAGAAAACTACTTATGCCGGAGCTAGACGGAGTGCGTAAATATGGTATATGGGTAGTGGGGTTGGCGTGAGCTGTGATGCATTGTATATTACCTCTCATGAACACACTCAATAAACCCTAATATACTTATTTCTTTTCGTGTTTGTGTTCATTGCTTCCGATGGATCTCAGTTAATGTATTTATGTATCTAAATACGTATGTGACATTAACGGCACGAAACATAACTGTTACTAATACATCATCTAATTTTGCCACGAATACAAAAGAAATATGTGTGTTAGGTCATGTTTTTGTTAATGTATAAGAGGATTTTAAATACAAGTTTTAACCCTTTTGTGTTTGTGATGTCGTTTTGCATTTATTATTGATTTTGCCTTCTTGTTTGTCTGTTTGCGTGTTTGTTTCTGTGTTTTGTCGTTGACTGTCCTCATTGAATGCTACTTTCCCTGTCCGATCTTTTTATATTTCTTTTTAGATTCATTTTCGATAACATGTAGTATACAACTGATGTTTAGACATTTACATTCACTACATCCTAAAAGGTCTCAAAACATTCAGTCAGAACCTTTCCACGACTAGTAGAGCCTAAAAGTCACTATCTAGCCGTCACCGTTTCTGAACCTACCGATGACGATATATATATATATATTTACATATTTTGAAAGAATCCAAACTCTTGGACAATACCATTCAGGCGAAACCTCAAAACTGGAGCTACGAATTTTGAATTTTGAGTGGAGTGCGTGGTCCAGTGGTAGAACTTTGGACTCCAGATCGAAAGATCGTGGGTTCGATCCTCGTCTTGGCCATGTTATTTATCCTTGAGCAAGATAATTAATCTACATTGTTTAGTACTGGTACTACCCAGGAAGCCATCGACAGTGATTAATAATTAAAAATAAGAACTTGTTTCACAATCGACGCAAAAGAAATAGTGTTAAACTAACTCATAATCTTACGCAAGATCAATTACGGTTATTTTATGAACCTATGAATAAACCTATACTTTTAATAGGCAAATATACATTATTATATGATCTTAACATCTGGATAGAGTTTTTGTAAACGGTTTTGTAATGTAGATTTGCCGTTATTTGGAGGGTTAGTTTCTTTAAATAAGCACCAACGTGCTGAAATTGAACACACACCAAAACAGTGTTTGTAATTACTGATCACACAAAGAAATTTCGATTAGGGTTACAAACAAGTTATAGATCTACAGATATTTAGTTGAACACTAACATGAACGTTTCTATACGTCCTTTATGAACCACTTACAAATGTGAATATATTGTCTATTAGAAAAAACCCACGAGGAGATGAAGACACACAATTATATATAAGCAGGTTTTCTTTTTATAACATCATTATCGCGATTTATGGCTCAGATCTATTAACGATTCTGCGTCAGGGAAACAACAACCATATACATAATTTGTCGAGAAAGGATCAATACTGCCTTTGTGATACACAATTAATGTACGTAATGATTTTATATCCACTATTTTGAGGATATAATATACACATGAATTTAGACACCAGGAGATACGTATACCGCCCCATGCATGGACGCCAATTATTTGCAAAATCAATACGAAGATATATACAAGTAGATTATAAAACTGTGGCATTCACAGAACGCAATCGACCAAAAGCACACTTTCAAAACAATCAACAAGGACAAGAAAAATAAAAGAAAGCAAACTGTGCGAACCAATAGGATACAACCAAAGATGAGTGGAAACATGTCCGCTGTGGGAGTTAAACCAATTTCTGGAGGGCATCACGCTTCACTCTTACAAAGTTGCACTCTTACTTGCATGTACAAGAATACATTTCGCTATTAACACTACAGTATAGAAACAACAACTAACTTGAAACAAAACGTACATTGTTCTCCAAAATGGAAAAGCAGTTCACAATTTAGTTAGCCATATTTTTCACGTTTTATGCTGTAGTCGTAATATAAATAGCACTTACGTTTCCACAAGGTTTGCTATTAATGAACGCTTCCTGTGACGGTGTTCGTCAATTACTTGTCGGCGCAGTACAACTAAATACTAAATAATCTGACAAGTTTGTGAGTTGCCAAAACAAATTCAATCTAAAGCACTTATTAAGGTAAATTGTACACAAGTGCCAAATAAAAATGCATTTTGGACCTACTCTTTAGGCAATAGCAATATAAAGGTTTTAAGTTAAACTATATGACAACTTAAGGTTATATATGAGCCTAAAATGGTACCATTCGAAAACTTCTCCGAGTAAAACATGCATATTAGGCATTCAGATTTCTCTTGCTGGGAATCGATGTTCTTGGTGGTATATGTTTATAACAAAATCATTAAGTTCAAACTTTGCCACCTCTGCTAATTTCTCTGTTGGATTATTTATATTTGTACACTATTGTTCTTAAATTGTCCTTCACCGATCAGACAGAATGGCCCAAGTATTCAAAGATACACCCTTACTAGCATATCGCAGAGATAAGAACGTGTGTGATGTACAAGTCCATCAAAAAATCAACCAGGTGATAAAATGCAAACCAGAAACAAATCAATGCTCATGCAAAGTCTGTAGCAGGTTGAGCGAGGAAGATATTCCGGATACTAGATTAAGTAGAAGCTACCCTACAGCTAAGTTCCAGAGATGCACGACATAAATCTAAGAATTTAAGATGTAAGCGTTGTTGTGTGACGGTATATGTTGATGAGACTGAAAGCTTATTGCGAGAGAGGATAGAAGAACACCTTAGAGATGTATGCCATCAGACCGACAAACCCATAATGAGACATTTTCAAGGTCATAAAGACACAGACGTGGAAGTAACGGTATTCAGAGTATTTCCAATGAGGGTCCTACATACAGAGGCATGATAGAGGATCAATGGATAAAAAGACTGGACACCAAAGCTTCCAGAGGCTGCAACATCAAGATCAACTATTAACTGACAGGAATTAGTGGATAATTACAAAAAAACATAGTTTACATTTTGTATCACTAATTTATGAAATGAATTTATAGAATATTTATTATTTCTAATCTTTAAAGAATACTGAGAGACAGTTTTAAAATGAATTTCATACTACTATGAATATTTAGTGTATACTGTACATGAAATTGTTTTGTGATGAAGTAGAAGGAGTGATACGGGAAACGACGTAACATCATTTAGCTAACGTCATACAGGAAATGTCGTGACGTCGGTATTGTATTTTTATCATACCGTCAGCCGTTTAAACAGAAAGATGGATTTTACTTAAAAGGTGTATTGCGGTGTTTTTTTTTAAAAAAGAACAAGTGTTCGAAAATTTAAAGAAGAGTTACTATTTATTTAATATGGTAGAATAACGAAGAAATAAATGAAATCTTCAACGGTTATTTCCTTTAGGTTAGGCAGTTTGAAAGTCAAATCGTTTTTAGATTGATGATTCGAGGTGTTAATTGGAGTATTAGATCCAAACACGTAATGTGCCATGCCAGTACTTCAAGATTGACGTGTGTCATTTTGATCCGGCCTCGTGTAGAAGACATGGTATTTGGATCCATAATTGTTGGTTGATGATCCTTTGCTATTTGTTGCAAAAAAATATGCCACTCTCTGGCACTGGCCCTGTTGGGAGTTCTTAAAACATGCATTTTGGCCACAAAAACAAATTAAATCTACGAAAATTACCGAAATTTGCCAGAGAAAATATTCTCTATATGTTCCATACCAAAAAAGTCACAAAAAAAGCATTCCACAGATTGTGCAGATGGCAGCTTTTGATTACCAACAATTTACCTCCTTTGACATTTCCAAATCATTCATAAAATATTATTGCTTGGCAAATTTGAAACTGTTTAATGGGATATTTAATAGATCGTACTCACTTAAGTGTGCTTACAAACATCATAGATTGTTTTATTAAAATGCTGTTTAAGCTTTTATACGCCCTCACAAACTGGTCTATGGAAATACCAGCAAAACAGTCGGACTTTTTTTTCGTTCAGTACATATGTTGGGTTAGTGAAATTGGCAAATAATTACTTTTAAGATTATCATATTGGCAGTTTGGAGTTTGGAACAATAAAGTCTGTACTCAGCGTTGATAATGCATTGCACTTTTGTTGTTAAACGTTTCAAGCTGTAATTCTTGCATAATTGTTTTTAAAATTTGTATATGCCAATTTCTACTTTGGGTGAGTATATGTGGTTTTCATTATTTATTTTCATTATTGGCATGAGTTAATGGAAATAAATTATTAAGTTGAAGATTAAAATATTACATTATTTACTGGTATTTTAAAGCAGTAGATCGTGGAATTATGGCAGCATGATTATTAAATGTTCTAATTGACTAGACCATACAAATTGCTACATATAACAATATTATTGTTTTCCAGTTTATTGGAGTATATAGCCCTCAACGATCAGAACGTTGAGTTCTTTTATCCCTGTTATCTAAGTCGAATAAAAACATTAACATTACATTTCTTCATAAGCTGAGGAAGTATGCCATTGCCTTTAAATCGATGTTAGTCTTATTTATTTTACTAGCCATTTGAGAGTTGATGTATCATTGTTATTAAGTTTAGCACATAAACTTCACCACTCAAATAGAAACAAATGGCGCCACTATTTCTCAATATCTCAAGCAAAGATATATACTGAGTTAACTGAAATTACCGAATGCTTGCTTAATTATTATCTCTACGTGGAATGCGATGATTCAGTGTTTCAATTGGTGTTGACTGGCATATAATGCAGTTTATATCACTGTGAACGTTTCTTTAATTATCTTGAAAATACACTTTTGAACCTGCTACAAGTCTGGTTTGTGTCAACATCGACGATAGGCATCTTCTCGTAAGTGAGTTCTATTGATGAATTCCCTTGATAGAAACACATATGTGATCTGTAAACATAGATCATTTATCTTATCTGATTTGGCAAATGTGTACAGTGTTTATGATAATTCCGGTACATATTAGCATGTATTAGTAAAACAGTTTAGAGCCAGAGTGTTGCTATTCCTATCATGCATATGGGTACAAAATGTGCACCACTTGTTGCATATTTGTTTTTGTACTGTTATGAAATATATTGTATGTTAAGTTTGTCACCTGCTAGCCAGGGAGACATTATTGATGAGTTTAATAATATATCTCGGTCACGGACGACAGTATTGTAGGGAGGTTGTGTACACATAAAATCGATTTAAGCTACCCAGTACGTCGTATCGACTACTGACCATTCCAAGTAGGTAAAAATAGTATAAAAGTCGAACAGGAAATGCAGCTTTCACAGAACACAGTAAACCCAAAAACACTCAAAAGGACAAACATAAATGGCAATGTTAACGAAGAATAAAGGCATATGACGTCATGAACACAGAAATGGTTGACAAGAGGGCTACCGCCTTGGAACGGTCAGTGGCAGAAAAGGCCGCTGAGGGTTTAAACCAGGTTCTACGGTGCACCAAACCTCACACTTACCCTACTATCATCCCAATAAAACGGGACAGTGTAAATAAAGAAATCCCCGCCATGAACTATGCTCTAACCAACAAGGCAGCATTGATAGGCAATATAAGTAAAACACAAAGATGCTCGTGTATATATAAATACGAAAAGAAAACAATAGCCTAGCAAGCCACAAAGAAGGTATTCAATGACTTGGCAGAAGGCAGAGCAATAAGAGAACACACCATTCTTCAGAAATCATTGTGTTGTGTATTGTCCAGTTCATGGACTATTTAATTTCCTCATTTGATTATGTGAGTGGTACAGTGCTGAACTACGACGGTATAGTGCTGAACTACAATGGAACAAGGCTGAACTACGATGGTACAGTGCTGAACTACGATGGTACAGTGCCGAACTACGATGCGTTCGGTTTTGTGTGCCTTGGCTTCTATAGGACACTTGCTCCCCTTTGTGGCATTATTAAAACAATGTTGAAATATCACTGTTTGTAAATAATCTGAAAAATATGTCATGTCCTGAAAAATAGGAAAGTGTACATTTATATTTATATTGAACAAACAACTAAAATGCAAAGACTTAACTACGGTCACGCATATTAAACCGCTGTTGTTGTTTTTAAAACAACTGGAATATAAACGATTTGCAGTCTTCATAAGATCCTCGGTCATGATCACTTTCATACAATCTGTTTTATTCTTGTTTAAAATGTTTATCAAAATAGGTTATGACCCTATGATTTTGCAACGCACTGCCTGTTAAGTGGTCGACCCATTTACCGTTCGCCACTATGCTTTCCTCTTTGATGGTGCGATGACCAGACAAATTGTGGACTATGTTAAAAAGAAGCAAGGCATGTGACATCACAAACACAAAGCGGTTGACAATAGGGCTACTGCTTTGGAACGGTCAGCGGTAAAAAGACCGTTTGCGGTTTAAACCAGATTCTAGGGTGTACCAAACTTCAGTCTTACGCTACCGTCATCCCAATGAAACAGGACGGTTTAATTCCCCGTCAGCTTATATTCGTTAACAAAGAAGGTAGCATTAATAGGACATAAATGTATAACACATAGATGATAATGTATTTATGAATATAAGAAATGCTTGTTTAAAATAATGTATTATGTTATTTAAGAAAAAGTAAATTTTGTAATAACTTTGAAGATTAATTCCAATTTTTTATTTTTGAATGTACGTTATGCAAATGCATCATAAAAGATAAGCAATATATATATTTGATAATTCCCACAAACATGAACAGATTTCCCATTTATTTTAATATTTATAGTAACACTGTCAGGGCCTTGTTGGTGTATTTAATAAATACTGAAAAGTGGATCCCTTGGAAGCAACAAAAACAAACAAGAGATAAAAGTATCAGACTCGGTTTTATTGAGTCTGCTCATTAGGGCTAATGTAAAGTGCAACACCCCTCTCACGCCTCCTAGCACCGGTTTAAGCGATATTCTACTTTAAAGTAAAAAAGATTGGATTGATGAACTCAAAGGATCTTAAGTTCATTACACTGTATAAATATCCTGTGTACTATTTTCGGAATGGCCTCGCCTAACGTGGATAATATATGTGCTTCTATCAATTGTTTCTAGTTTCCTTATAGTTTTTCTTTGTATTTAATAGTAGACAATGTGTTAACAAATTGTAAGACATTGGTAAAAAAGTGTTTAATATATGAATACTACTTTTCTCTGTGAAATAAAGGCAGTAGGTAATGAAAGTATGTAATGAACGAAGGTATACACGTTGAACAGAAATGCTACATGCATAAACGGGTTACTCGGCAACAAGGGTACCGCCTTGGCACTGTCAGTGGCAAAAATGCCACTGGGTATTTAAGCAACTTCTAGGGTGCACAAACTTCATTCTAACCAATCTGTCATCTCAGTTAAAAAGAACAGTGTAAATAAGGTAATCAATAATTTCATAGTACAAGAATCAACAAGTTGATAACTTTTAAAACAAGTTAAATAAATATAGTATGACAGTGATCGCAAAAAAGTTCTTAAACAACTTTAAAGGGACACACGGCAATCTTGATTTTTATAAACTTGCGGCGTCCAGTGAGTTTTCTACATAAAATGCATTATTTCAATCATTAATGTTAATTATAAGAATAGTATTAAGCAATTTGTTTCCGTATATTACGGACTTTCGATAATATTGCACCAATACTATATTGCATCATTTGATAAAATAACGATGAAAATTGAAAACTCAAAACTTTATTTAATGATATGCAAGCATGTTTAAAGTCAAGAGGCCACTGAATTTATAAATCGAGAAGCTATTGTTGATGTTTGATAAAAGCTTCAAGATTGCCGTGTGTCCCTTTAATATTAAACAAACAAGTTCAGTTTACAAAGTTTTTCGAAGTTTATGGTAACTGTATGCCTGATGGAGTAACTTTTTGAGTTATACAAATGTTACGAATGGTAAATATTACTTGGTCTTAGTATTAACTTTCATACTCCATCCCATCCCTTCTCCAAGAAGCAAAAACGGGGTTGGCTAGGGTATGAATGAAAACTTAATTTCGGCTTAAAAAGTTTGCATAATGTGAAAATTAAAACATTTTACAGGTAATTTTTTACAAGATACCGCATTTTCAGTAAAAATGTTTAAAACCTGTTTTATTGTCGAAATATCCGTTATAAAATCCTGCTAATATAAGTTTTCTAATCGCTTAATGGAATTAAGGCGGGATCAGGTAATTGTCCTCAGCTCGACTACAGAAAACGAATAAGTTGTTGGACATATACCCCATAAGAGGTATATCGGTGGACATCCCCGTCTAAATAGTGTTAATTAGAAATATCACAAGTGAAATAATCTCTCTTGGTATAGACTTTCTTATTAGTTCTCCATTTTCGAACGAGATATGTTAATCGATATATAACCCGCCATTATCATAAATGAAATATTAGCTCGAACACATAAACACACTCAGAAAAAGTTTACAAAGTGATAATGTAACACTCTCACTATGATAAACGCTAGTACTGCTTTGCAAATGTGTGATCAGATACACTTAGTTGCAAACAACTATTTTCTGTTTAAGCTCTGCAACCACGCTATCATCTTACATTAAACCCTTCAGAAGTTGTTTCCATCTGTCTTACTGTAGCAATACTTGGCAGTAGTTTCGTTGTTAGCAGATCGCAACACGTCTGTGCAATAATTCATGATTTGTTTTGGTCCCTGAAGAAAACATTTAACGATATAGATTACTCATAAAAAAGCGTTTTAGGATCAATTTGGATAAACTATAGATACAACACGTATTCGCGGGATAATAAAATGGACGTTGACATCGTATAGTGCATTTAACGATAACGTGTTTTTTTTTCAATACTGAAGACAGAATATTAACTTTGGGTTTGCCCGTTTGCCGGTTCAAATCTCCTCCTCGTTGTACATGTACATGTATGAAGTTTCATCATTCTCCATCTTTTTTCTATTCTTGACCTTGATTTGTATATGAAAAGGTTACTTGACACATTTCCAAATATTTTCATGCTGCTTTTTTCTGCAATTTATTTCGAATGGTACTTTCTCTATACGATCATTTGATTATTTTGCTACATACGACGAGACTCCTAGCCATTTTTCACTGCCAGTCGTGGCTTACTTTCGAAATTAAAAATTATAATTATGTTTGCTGTTTCCTAGTTTTAATTGACGGCTTGTGCTTTAGAAAAAACACAAAAAAACGCCGCAATATATCTGAAAGTTGTTTAGTCATATTTCTCATTACCTCATAAGTATTCTGATGTATGAGTGCCGTGTGCAAAACAATGTATAATGCACGTGGCTAATGTGATTGCACGTTGTAACGTATGGACGGGAAACGCAATATAATTGGATATATAAGTCGAACAGGAAATTCAGAATGTTAAAATATGAAATTATGTCTTATATCATTTTAAACAAGGGGGCCATGATAATGTTCACCTGAGTATTGGCCCATTGTCGAACTTCTCCGAAATCTTATGTGCAAGTTTGGTTAAGATTGCTCAAGAAATATGGCCTCTGTCGGGTTAAAAATATGAACTAGAACTATCACTGAAGGTGATTAATACCCCCGCAACACCGCTTTCAATTTCAAGCATTGCATTGGAAATTTTTAACAATGAAAGGACCATAACTCCGGCGTTACCAGAGGAATCTGGAAGAAAAAAGTAATAATTATAAAACACAATAATAAAAAAAAAGAATAAAAGGGAAACAAAACTTAAAACAAAAAAAAAAAAATATATATAAAAAAGTAATTGAATTAAAAATAGATTTCATTGATATACAGAGAATTGTACAACAAGACATCATAATGATAATTAAAAAAAGTATTTAAAACAAATAATAATAAAAACAAAGCTGTTTTATTGAGAGTTCTGAAAAACTTGCAAAAAGGTGAAAGAATTATCAAACTTGGATGATAAACAAAAAAATATGACCATTTGAAGGTTGTACTAAACTGGATATGGGAGCCGACTTTTTGAAAACAATTACGTCATAGTTCCATATGGCCATATATGGAATATTGATAATAAAATAGCATTTAAAGCACAGAAAATCACTGCGAATGAATTCAAACTACTTAAAGGGGGTACATCAGGATTTTTCTAGAAACATCTTAAATTATAAAATGGTTCCAGTTCATGATAAAACACTTATATCAATCAAAATATGATGTTAGAACCATTTTGTTTATCTCTAAACTTTGAAAACACCATATAGCTAGGACGGATTCAGACGTAAAATGCTGAAATTAACCCTGGTGCGTCACCTAGGATAGCACGTATTACTGTGCAGAATAAATTTCTTTGCAAATAAGGCATACTTTTTACGCTCATTCATTATGTTTTGGCCATGTAGAATAGAAAATATTAATATTTGTCAATTTTAAGTCGGACACCTAGACCCCATGAAAAGCCTGATGTACTCCCTTTAACTGTGCATATAAAGCATTACTGCCATAAGTTATACATATTCTTCATACAATTACTTTATTTTTTCCCGTACAAATGAGTAAATTTTCATATTTATCAATATTCCATATATGGTCATTTAAAACTGTGATGTCATAGCTCTAAAATGACGGCTTCCATATCCGTTTCACCAGAACCTTCAAACCATCATATCTTCTTTGTTTAACATCTGAATTTGATAATTCTTTCACCCTTTCCCAAGTTTTTCAGAACTCTCAAAAATAAACATAGATATAAAAGTTCAAAAGGAAAAGTAGCATTCAAGGACGACAGTCAACCACAAACACACACTGAAACAAAGAACAACTATATATAAAAATGAATAAAAGGCAAAATAAGACATCACAAACACACAACTGTGTCGCTATATTCCCTTTAAGAATCTCATGAAATGTGCCCTGTATCGTGTTAACAACATGTACAATTACATTTTTTCAGGGGCCATAACTCTGGTGTTACTCGTCCGATCCTGCCCATTGGTCATATACAATCTGTGCAAGTTTGGTTAAGGTTGCTCAAGAAATGTGACCTCTATCGTGTAAACAAGATGAAAAACTGCATTTCTTTTGCTAATTCATGGGCCATAACTCTGTTGTTACTCGTCCGATCTGGCCCATTATCGAACTTATCTGAGATCTTATGGTAATATACAATCTATGAAAGTTTGGTTAAGATTGCTCAAGTAATGTGGCCTCTATGTTGTAAATAAGCTAAATGTTGACCACGGACGACGGACGAAGAGTAATCACAATAGCTCACCCTTAAGCATTCGTGGTCAGGTGAGCTAAACTATAAGTATTCCATGAAATATACGTGTTACACTTCATTTTTCGGCTATTACATATACCATGAGATATAGAGCTCCTTTCTTCGTATAAAATGAAACAGTGCAGTACAATCAAACTATACTCTGTAAAAAAGGTTTTGGACCATGGCAGTGTTCGAACCCGTACAATGATCGCTGAACCTTGATATTCGACCATAACCCTTATTATCTCAGTTGATAATTCACAATAGATCAACAATCAACAATAATTATCGTTTACAATGAAAGTTTGCGAAAAAATAATAATCTTTTTATTGGTTACTCGAATGTGTAACTGTTACTTTTTATGGACTTTGCAACATTTTTTTACAGACCCTTTGTGTGTTCGTGATATTTCTTTAAAATCAAATCTTGTTTGAAATTTATTGTTTCTAGTACCAAATTAACCGGGTAGGGTAGACCTTGGTTTCTAAAATAATATACTTAAATTCTGTTCACTAGTTTTATTTTTATATGACTTTATATACCCTGGTCCAAAACTTTTTTTACCGAGTATATGTTAAAGCATATGCCCTTCTGTTAAGTATTGCTTAACTAAACACCACTTAACTATTTGGTTGTTCTTTCTATATGTGTTATGTTTTCGATTGTTGTTTAACGTTTTATTAATCGCATCCATTACGCAAATTGCATCTGTTATAGTTTTCTAGATTGTCGGTGATATAACTGCATTTAATACAGATACGTATAGCTTATATACAATTGACGCCAATCTTCCCGAAAATTTGTTAGTTTTATTAAATTAATGTATTTCTTTTTAAGAGTTTCAAGTATGAAATGCTTTTATTTCGCCCACTACACATACTGACTGGCATATCTGCCAGTTTATCTCTCTGTAAAATTATCTTGCATTACTCGCAATGCACTCTATTGGCACTAACGTGTTTACATTGGCGTATTCCATAGACATCTACTCAAAATTTGGATTAATGCATTTGCCTTGATTGAAACTGTCAGTACACAAAAGCAAATTTGACATGTAAACAAATTTTGTTTTATAACTGATAATTCATCTTTTGGTATTTACGTAGTCAAACGATTTCCTGTTTTTGATGGGAGGAAAGTTAAATTTAATTCGTATATAGAAGTATACGTGAAATAATAAAATGCAGAGACAACAACATGTTTTACAATGTAATGCCGGTAAGCTTGTCACGAACTGCTTATCTACTTTCTGAAGCGTATTTCATTTTCATGTACCATATATACTGAAAGGAAAAAAAAACGCAGGGTGCGTATTTCCGCTATATATTGTATGTTTAATATGCTACTGCTAATCGAATGGTATAGGGCGACATTAGGCCTGTCCTTTTAGAAAGAAGGTTTAAACAGCACTGAACACACCAATGGTTACCCCTTTAAAGTTTCATTATCGTCAGAATGCGCATTTGGCTCAAGCAGGTGAGCAAACTTAGGCTTTAAATGTTGCAATCACTTAACATTAAATACAGTACTGAACTGGCTCAATTTTTCAAAGAGGAACTTCAACATTTATGAATGTCTTGTTACAACGTGTACTGTGATTAAAACGTCTACAACATCACAGTTGTGTCCTTTCTCTAACTAACTGCACTTTTTTTTTTTATAAAACATCTTGGGATTTCCTTGGAATATATATGGAATTAAGTGTGCAGTATATTCAATATATAGCGGAAATACGCACCCAGCGTTTCTTTTTCCTTTCAGTATATATACACACGCTGCTTGTTTTTTCAACATTTTTCCTTCCTTTTTTTTCTTTTTTTAATTTTAGGAATCATACGTACTCTTGTACAATTCAAGATCGAAGTTACAATCTCAATATTGTTTCATTCAATAGTAGTTCGCTAAACAATTATAATGTTATTCAAAGCACCTTTGACTGCATTTACGTGTGTAGTGTTTATGTTTTATATGACAATCAGTTTTTTTTGAAATGTTCTAAAATATATACTAATGATGTAACTGGATTTTTATTTTTTGGTGTTATCTGTTTCAAATAAACCACTTTCGGACATGAAATAATTATTGTAATTGGAGAAAAAAAGTAATGTCAGTTATTAGTTTTCGGTGTTTTTTTCTAGAATTATTTACATTCAATTACTTATAGTTTATTTTATGTTTGTGTGTGTTTTTTAAACAGTATTAATATAATATATATATATAATATATATATATAAACTATAATACTGTTGTAAACAAATATTTTACCTTACAAATTTCAAAATATGCAAAATTGAAAACAAGCAGTAACAACACCTCCAGCATCAGCAAAAATCACTTACATAAACGTATTAACCCGCTCATAAAATTTGGAACTGTTTCATACCAGCTTTTACCAATGTGTTTCCCATAAATTATATATTTGGTGGTTTTCAACATTCTTCCAATTAAAATCACTAGTCTTTGTTATATGCAATACCGCATTCATTTGTCCGTCAACATATTCCTCTCTCGAAGTAATGCGTACACGTATGTATGATAGCAACATAAGTTGTCTGTATCTTACGTGTGGAGTTCTCTTTCGTACAATCGTTTTCTGTTCTTTTTTCTTCACTATTTAAACTATCGTATAGAAACTTTTTCAGGACGACCTACTTCTTCATTTGAATTGGTGTACCTTGTTTTCAGTTCTTATTATTATAAATTGAAACAAATGCCCATTCATTATCAAGGTCATCTAGTAGCAATCATTCAGACTACATTGCCTTCGTATTGATATTTTTGGCTAATCTTTCAAAAGTAGAAAATTATAAAAGTCGAAACGTTTTTTTTATTATTGTAGTATTCCAAGACCGCAATCAACCCAAAACGCGCACAGAAACAAACAAAGACGAATAAAAGGCAAGACATGACATCAGAAGCATAAAATGTTTGACAATAGTGCTACCGCTTTGGAACGGTCAGTGGCAAAAAGGGCCATTGGGGGTTTAAACCAGGTTCTATCCCATTAAACATGTGTTTGTTGTAAATGATAACACTATTTATATATCATGTGTTATTCTCATCAGTATCCGCTGGTTTTGCTGAGACTATAAATAAATATGCACGCGTGTTGCTCCACAAGTTTTAACAACGTCACTGGCAGATTCGATATTTCCTGGCAACAGGTCACATATCTAGATTAAATTTACGAATTTACAATTAAAATGTGATGAATAATTACAAATAATACATGTGAGTGTTATGGTCGCGTAAAGACATGAACTAATTTTGGAGACTATGTTTTAAAAAACCCAGTATAGTAGATGACATATACATATATGTAACAGATGATTTAGAGAAGAAGGATTGTGTGAAGAAGGAGAACAACACTTGAATACACTATAGATGACGTACATAGGTATGATAGCAAGATAATACACTATAGATGACGTACATAGGTATGATAGCAAGATAATACACTATAGATGACGTACATAGGTATGATAGCAAGATAATACAATATAGATGACGTACATAGGTATGATAGCAAGATAATACACTATAGATGGCGTACATAGGTATGATAGCAAGATAATACACTATAGATGGCGTAAATAGGTATGATAGCAAGATAATACACTATAGATGGCGTACATAGGTATGATAGCAAGATAATACACTATAGATGGCGTACATAGGTATGATAGCAAGATAATACACTATAGATGGCGTACATAGGTATGATAGCAAGATAATACACTATAGATTGCGTACATAGGTATGATAGCAAGATAATACACTATAGATTGCGTACATAGGTATGATAGCAAGATAATACACTATAGATGGCGTACATAGGTATGATAGCAAGATAATACACTATAGATGGCGTACATAGGTATGATAGCAAGATAATACACTATAGATGGCGTACATAGGTATGATAGCAAGATAATACAATATAGATGACGTACATAGGTATGATAGCAAGATTAATTTTGAGAAAATTCGCAATAAAACGCGCACTTCTTAATAAATAACTGAACTTTGAAGAACAGTATGTAGGATTTAACAAAACTCGTAAGTCGAGTATACATGACTCAGCATTAATTGCTTTGCGTATTCAGTGATTAGATGGGTTGTTTTTACAGCTATTGGATCATTTTCATATGATGTAAGCAGATTTCACCGAATATACGTAAACGATAAACTTTGGATTTAAAATGTTCAGTCGACTTTTATCTGTATAGTTAGATAAGTGCTCGGCGTCGCTAGCTAGCATCTATGTGAAGTTATTTAATTTCTTTACATGCACGTATTACATAAAATAAACGTTTTCCCTCCAGAACATCTGACACTTTACAGCCCTTTACGTGAGTAATATACATCTGTGAAAAACAAAAAGAAATTTGGAGTTAGCATTCATATACATCTATGTTAGCTAGGTCACTGCAGACGATACATATTTGTGTTCGTCTGTTTATAACTGTCCATCTGGGCGTTTTTAAGGTTATATTAACGTTATTGATATCAACAGTAATGTATCAGATATTCTGGCATAAACCAAACTTCCTTTGATTTAATGAGATTTTAAAATATGTGTGGCTTTTAATAAATGATAACGAAAGCCAATTGTTTCATAATGTAACGTGTGAGTAAAGACAAAGAACTTCGAATGTTTTTGAAGCATAACGTGGAAATTAAATTTTAAAAATACCCTACACCTGGCATTCGGAATACCGTCTAAATAATATTTAGATAAATTTCAAGTTATACAAATAAGTAATACAATTATGTACCAAATTGAAAAGGAAAGCGGCAAAACTGCCGCCGGGGATTTAAAAGAGTATGAGAGTGAACCTTTGGGAACGGCCGAACACGACACATACGAAATATTGCAGTCTCGGTTTGATTGAGACTGTTCATGAACGGTGGTGAAATATGCTAGCTACCTCTCACGCCCTCTAACCTAATTTGGAATTTCATTCATCTTCAGCTTTGGCTGTTGTTGATGTAAGACGTCATACAACGATCAATGTCCGAAACACACTCGAAACTATTGATGATATTGTTTCACGGTAAGCTCTCAAAATAGAGTCGTGATCACAGCCGATATCAACGTCAACCTGACAGACGCAACAGTCACAAGGGAGCTGAAACGATTGTTAGTAAAAATAAATAAATAAAAGAATATCACGTTTTACGAGAATATTCTTATATAGTTATTTTTCACGACGTTATAATTATATTGTCAAATGGATTTTTTACAGCTGGTCATTTATTTCAAAATGTGTCATATGACGGAATATAACTGACGTATATGTTTGTGTAACCGAACATTTGGCCTAAATAAAACGTGTATATTTTCTATCGCTTTTGATATAGCCTTCATAATTGGTGATTGATAAAAAATGTTCAGACGCGTGTACACAGTCAAAGTCAGAGATCAAATAGTAGGAAAAAAAGTAAAGTTTTTAAAATGCTACATGTAATTTGCTCAGATAGTATCTAAATGTGTTGTTCAACAACTTTTTGTTATATACTTAAAGAAAAATTGTTTATAGTATATGCGAGCAGGTTTGAAGCATTGTCACTAATATTGCATTATAGATACATAAAAGCTTTTCAGAGCACATTCTATTTTAAATTCTGTGTTAAACAGTATGTATTTATTTATCTGGATGTGATCGACGGCGCAAATGCGGATTTTATCATTATAAGTAAGCAATATAATGTATAACACTTGAAGCTGGCATCTAGAATGCGGGCTAATTCATAATTAAAAGTGACACAAGTACCATATTGGAAAACATTTAGGTTTTCATTCTAGAATAGTGCAATGTACAGTAAACATGTTTGTTTAACTCTCACAGTTGTCAACAATTTACCATTCTTTAAACAAATTGACATAGCACTTAAAGTAAAGTGTGCTTAATGGAAGTTGAGAAACGATACTAACGGAGGATTTTATAAAGGTCTACCACCACCAATTACATGTAAACCTCCGAGGTGTAGTCGAATGTAGTTCCTATAATAAAAAGTAATCCCTCCTTTTTCGATGGAAACGGGCATTATAAGTAGGGGAAAACTGCCCATTTCAATTCGAGTTTGTGGTTATATGTATAAGAAGCGTATTAATAGGTTTTACAGGATCACTGATGAACATTTCCGAAATTTCGACTCTATGCTTACACTTTGTGAGCAATGAAAACAGTCGATCAATAAAAACAGCTGTACCCTTGACCTGTTTAGTAAACAAACAAGAACTTTCTTACATGTCTTGTGACCCCATGTTTTCTGGTGATTTTTCAAGTGGAAAAATAGTTTTCTATATGAACATTACACTGCTGCATTATCCATACTTGAGTTGAATTTGCAGCAGATCATTATTATGTGACACTTTAACATTGGTGTCTATGGGGAAAATAATTAGTGCTTTCATACCTATAAGAGATGCGTGCAGTAATTAGGACTCGCCCAGATTCGTACCTAGGGACACTTTTCCGATTACAGTTGGTAAAATAAGCTCAGAAATAAGTTTTCCATAGTTTATTACATAGGTTTTGATCGTTTTTAGTCCAATTTTGTTTATAAAAGCCGTAATTTTTAGTTTCATTTTTTTTCGTGTTTAAAATGACGTATTGGTGAATAGTTTGCGGTTGAATTATGTCTTTTTGGTATCAACATGTAGGGTTGCATGTTTGCAACATGTTTTCATGAATTAAATCTGCATGACAACAGGTTTGGTAGGCATGAAACCACTAAATCTTTCCCCTACCCCCTAAAATAGGATACTGTGAAAAATGAAGATTTGTGTAAAAGGTAAACTATTATTCCTTATCATTCAAACTCGACTTGGTAGCGTTCAGCTAGTATCAATTCTGATTTTAGCGGTATTTTTGGCATTATTAAGCTCGTATTCGCTACTATAATCAAGTATGGTACCACCAATTTTGAAGAATTTGACTGAAAAATCAATTTTGGCATGAAAATCGACATAAATTGGCATATTCATCGTCCTAATTGTACCTGAAAGGCATATTTTATTTATGTCCATTGAATGTTCTAAACATTTGATCTATTTAATATGGTGTATTGACAAGAAATGCCGTTTGGTATGACAATTCAGATAGTGTAAAATTAAAAAAAATATCTCTGACTTTTGTCAATTTCAGACTATTGTCCTTGGTATTTACAAGACCATAGCTCGGCAAATAATCATTCGATTTGCATGAAGTAGGTGTTTTTAAGCTTGTTATGAAAATGACAACACAAAATCCTCATTTAAGAAACATCAACATGTTTTCTCCTCTTATAGGTTTACCACCACCAATTACATGTAAACCTGTTTAGTAAACAAACAAGAACTTTCTTACATGTCTTGTGACCCCACGTTTTCTGGTGATTTTTCAAGTGGAAAAATAGTTTTCTATATGAACATTACACTGCTGCATTATCCATACTTGAGTTGAATTTGCAGCAGATCATTAATATGTGACACTGTAACATTGGTGTCTATGGGGAAAATAATTAGTGCTTTCATACCTAAAGTAAATACACTGTATATGACTAAAATATGCAATTAGCGTTCAAATAAAACGTATTTGCGGAAAATATTTACATTTCCGAATTCGTGTACATAATTTACGTACCAATTTGTCGATACTAAATAAAATAAAAACCACAGCATCTAAACGATATGACATCCTATATGTATGTACAACAAACTAAATAGCTTAATACGAACGTTTTCAAGTTATAATGGAACAATATTATTGAACACAAATATTGAAGGAACAAGCATTAAAAATAAAATACGGCTGATTTCCCAATCCATTGAAGATTTTAGTATAAAACGTCACCGTCCTTTTGGGCTTTAGGTAGACGTCAGTATAGGGTCCACAGCCTCTCATGTCATCGCACAATTATAGAGGAAAGCGTTGCAAAATGATAGGGTCATAACCCCTTTTGATAAACCGTTAAACAAGTTTATCAAAGATAGTATGAAAGTAATCATGACCAAGGATCTTACGAAGTTTGTAAATCACATCATAATTGAGGTCAGTTTGTGATAGTCATTGTCGCAGAAGAGTTCTTAAAGGGAAAGAAGATCAGGGTAACGATAATAAATGTTTGCAAAGGTTTTACGAAATTTATGAAAACGGTAGCCTTGATGGAGTAGCTTTTTAGTTATACAACGATTACGAATATTAAAGTCCTCAAGTCGAGTACAAGCTCTAGAAAAACGAATAAGTTGAGACACATAGACCCCATAAGAAGTTGCTCGGGGAACTTCCTTCGTTCTATCAAATGTTTCGGATATAAAGCGCACAGTTTCTGCCATATAAGTATTCTTTTTGGTATTATGTTGACATCAATAAAGTTGAATTACTTCCATCTACTATATGGTTGATAATCCACATGCCTAAAATATACATTTGGTTGAAAATTTCGCTTGACCATACCCAATCGGTGTTATTTAAAGATGGCGGACCAGTAATTTAAACAGTGCAGACTAATACTGCACTAGCTTTCACACATTACGATTGTTTCTTCATTGAATTTAAATTATGATCCAAAAAAATAGCTAAACTAAATGAAATAAACTGCCAAGAACTAAAAGCAATACAACGTTTAAACTGAAGCGAACAACACTTTAACTACGCTATAACTTAGTAAAAGGTTTCCGATTTTCACTTTATTTGATCTGAATGTCTGTTACAAGAACATCTCGCAACAGTTCGACAATGAACAATATGGATGTATTCTTTATTAAGATATTGGAGAAAGCGAGAACTCCTTGTAATAACAAATTTGATATGTGAACACATTTTTTATAACTGATAATTCATCAGTTGGTATTTAAGTTGGCAAACGATTTCCTGATTTTGATGGACAACTGGAGGGAACTGTAACCCATGTTGTAATAACTTTTAATCCATTTGCATATGTTTCTATGAATACTGTGATGTTGAACTGATGTCTTGTAACATATCTGCAATAAAATATTATTAAACTTCTGTGGCATTACGTGGTCCCGCCTTAATTCCATTAAGTGATGGGAAAGCTTATATTAACATGATTTTATAACGCATATTTCCTCAATAAAACACTTTTAATAATATTTTTTACTGTTTAAAAGTACCCGTATGCAAAATTTAAATTACAATATGCACTTTTTTAAGCCGATAAAAAGGTTTTGTTTCATACCCCAGCCAACTCCGTTTTCCCTTCTTGGAGAAGGGGTTGGCTGGGGTATGAAAGTTAATACTCGGACCACGTAATGGGTAAGATACATGTAATTCGTATATAGAAGTATACGTGAAATAATAAAATGCTATATTTTATTTAGAGACAACAACGCAAAAGAGGTGTTTGTCTTATCTTGTAAATACATGTTCTACAATGCATATTTCATTTTCATGTACCATATATCTACACACGCTGCTTGTTTTTTCAACATTTTTTCTTCCTTTTTTACTTTATTTTATTTTAGGCATCATACGTACTCTTGTACACTTCAAGATCAAAGTTACAATCTCAATATTGTTTTATTCAATAGTAGTTCGCTAAACAATTATAATGTTATTCAAAGCACCTTTGACTGAATTTACGTGTGTATTGTTTATGTTTTATATGAAAATCAGGTTTTATTGAAATATTTTAAAATATGAACTAATGATGTAACTGGATTTTTATCTTTTGGTGTTATCTGTTTCAAATAAACCACTTTTGGACATGAAATAACTATTTTAATTGAATTGAAGCAATGAAGTTATGAAGTTAACGTAATAATTACTGACATTCGTTGTTTTCGGTGTTGTTTTTCTCTAGAATTAGTTACTAATAGTTTATTTCATGTCATAGGGTGTTTGTGCGTGTTTTTAGGCAGTTAACTATAATACCGCTGTCAACATATATATCACAATACAAATTTCGAAATATTCAAAATACACGCTTTGATGTTAATATTCAGGCATTTTTTTAAGCTACACTTTATAATGTACAAGCAGGACATATGTTAACAATGTATTAAACCCGTTATAAAGTATTCCTTTATATTATTGGTGATAACACTATTTTGGGTTTAGGAAGAATTTAAATTGAAGCTCTTAAAGTAACAACACCTCAAGCATCAGCAACAATCTCTTACATAAACGTATTAACCCGCTCATAAAATGTAGAACTCTTTTATACCAGTTTTTACCAATTTGTTTCCCATAAATTATATATTTGTTGGTTTTCAACATTCTTCCAATCAAAATCACTAGTCTATATTATATTCAATACCGCATTCATGTGTCCATCAACATATTCCTCCCACGACGTAATGCGTACACGTATGTATGATAGCGACATAAGTTGTCTGTATCTTACGTGTGGATTTCTCTTTCATACAACACGTTTTCTTTTCTTTTTTCCTCACTATTTAAACTATCGGATAGAAACTTCTTCAGGACGACCTACTTCTTCATTTGACTTGGTGTACATTGTTTTAATTTCTTATTAAATTATAAATTGAAACAAATGCCCATTCAATATCAAGGTCATCTATTAGCAATCATTCAGACTACATTGTCTTAGCTTTGATATTTTTGGTCAATCTTTCAAAAGTATATATAAAAGTCGAAACGTATTTTTTTTATTGTAGTATTCAAAGACCGCAATCAACCAAAAACACGCACAGAAACAAACAATAATTACAAAGAAGAATAAAAGGCAAGATATGACATCAGAAATATAAAATGTTTGACAATAGTGCTACCGCTTTGGAACGGTCAGTGACAAAAAGGGCCGTTGGGGGTTTAAACCAGGTTCTATCCCATTAAACATGTGTTTGTTGTAAATGATAACACTATTTATATATCATCAATTGTGTTATTCTCATCAGTATCCGCTGGTTTTGCTGAGACTATAAATAAATATGCACGCGTGTTGCTCCACAAGTTTTAACAACACCACTGGCAGATTCGATCTTTCCTGGCAACAGATCACATAGCTAGAGTAAATTTACGTATTTACAATTAAAATGTGATGAATGATTACAAATGTAATAATACATGTGAGTTTTATGGTCGCATAAAGACATGAAATAATTTTGGAGACTACATGTATGTGTAAAAAACACAGTATAGTAGATGACATATACATATATCTAACATATGATTCAGAGAATAAGGAGTGTTTGAAGAAGGAGAACTACAAGTCTTGAATACAATATAGATGACGTACATAGGTATGTTAGCAAGATTAATTTTGAGAAAATTCGCAATAAAACGCGCACTGCTTGATAAATAACTGAACTTTGAAGAACAGTATGTAGGATTTTCATAACGTGTATAAATGACTCAGCATTAATTGCTTTGCGTATGCAGTGAATAATTTTTTGTTTTACAGCTATTGGATCATTTTCATCTGATGTAAGCAGATTTCAACGAATATACGTAAGCGATAAACTGTGGATTTAAAAATGTTCAGTCGACTTTCATCTGTATAGTTAGATAAGTGCTCGTCGTCGCTAGCTAGCATATATGTGAAGTTATTTAATTTCTTAAAATGCACGTATTACATAAAATAAACGTTTTCCCCCCAGACCTTCAATAAATTAATACAATTATGATAACATGCGTACCAAATTGGAGCGGCATTGGGCAAAAATGCCGCCGTGGGTTTAAACCTAATTTGGAATTTCATTCATCTTCAGCTTTGGCTGTTGTTGATGTAAGTCGTTATACAACACTCAATGTCAGAAACACACTCGAAACTATTGATGATATTGTTTCATGGTAAGCTCGAAAAACACAGTCGTGATCACAGCCGCTGACAGATGCAACAGTCACAAGGGATCTGAAATGATTGTTTGTAACAAAACCAACAATAACACGTTTAATGAGAATATCCTACATAGTTATTTTTCACGACGTTATAATTATATTGTCAAATGCATTTTTTACAGATGGTCATTTATTTCATAATGATCCCCGTGTGGTTGCTGGGGGCCCCGTTTGGTCACGGGGCAAAGAATACAGCCACTGCAGATCCCTTTGGAGGGGTAGGCAGAGGGGTAGAGTCCCCCCAAATTCATGTTCCTTTTATCATTTTTTGTTCATGTACATTAAAGGTCTCCATAATGATCCCTGCATTGTTTCAGGTGCCATCTCGCTCGCATCAAAAGAGCAGTGGCAGAAAAACAATAATGTGGCTCCAGCGTAAATGGAGTTTCTACGATAGAATTTGCAACAACTCTGCAGTTCAGGGTGAGAAGGTTCTAGGCCCATTTTCCATATTTTATCTCGATGTACATGGGAGATGAGCCTGGCATGTTCATGCCTGCTAGGCAACATATAACCTTTTCATGTGTTGGGTAGCCTTAAACCCCCAATTCAATTCAATTATTTCATAATGTGTCGTATGACGGAATACAAATGTCGTATATGTTTGTGTAACCGAACATTTGGCCTAAATACATGAAATAAATGGTGTATTTTCGCTATCGCTTTTGATGTACCTATCATAATTGGTGATAAATAAAAACAAATAATGTTCATACGCGTGTACACAGTCAAAGTCAGTGATCAAATAGTAGGAAAAAAAGTAAAGTTTTTAAAGTGCAATATGTAATTTGCTCAGATCGTATCTAAATGTGTTGGACAACAAGTTTTTGTTACAAATGTAAAGAAAATGTATTTATAGTATGCCACCAGGTTTGAAGCTTCGTCACTAATATTTCATTTTAGATGCATACAAGCTTTTCAGAGCACATTCTATTTAAAATTCTATGATAAACAGTATGTATTTATTTATCTGGATGTGATCGACGGCGCAAATGCGGATTTTCGACGGAATTCCGTAATATCATTATACGTAAGCAATATAATGTATTACACTTGAAGTTAGCATATAGAATGCAGGCTCATTTATAACACTTAAAAGTGACACAAGTACCATATTGGAAATCTCTCAGGTTTTCATTCTAAAATAGTGCAATGTACAGTTAACTTGTTTGTTTAACTCTCACAGTTGTAAACAATTTACCATTTTGTAAACAAATTGACAGTCTGAAAGCACTTATAGTAAAGTGTGCTTAATGGGAGTTGAGAAACGATACTAACGGATGATATTATAAAGTAAATATATAACTAAAATATGCATTTAGCGTTCAAATAAAACGTAATTGCGGCAAATATTTACATTTCGTGTACATAATTACGTACCAATTTGTCGATACTAAATAAATAACAAGAGGGCCATGATGGCCCTATATCGCTCACCTGAGTTAATTTGAACCAATACAAGAGGGCAGGGCCAAGATGGCCCTAAAGCGATCACCTGAGTACTGGCACATTATCGAACTTCTTCGAAATCTTATGGTCATATACAATCTGTGCAAGTTTGGTTAAGATTGTTCAAGAAATGTGGGCTCTGTTGTGTATAACAACATTGATATAGACAGTTTAAGACACTGACAAAGTTTGATAAAGATCAAATACAAAATGAATGTGCTAGAGAGTAACACCTTGGGCAGAGCCAAATGTGACCCCAGGGCTACATGTAATATATGAGAGCACCCAGGGTCACCATTGGAACAAACTTGGTAAAGGACCATAAGAGTATAGTAAATGCAAAATATTAAACCTCTGGCTCTTGTAGTTCCATAGAAGAAGACTTTAATGTTTTTCCTATATAAGTCTATGTAAAACTGTGACCCACAGAGTGGGGTCAAATGTTACCCCAGGGTCACCATTTGAATAAACTTGGTAGAGGACCATCATCTAATAGTAAATGCAAAACAGTAAACCTCTGGCTCTTGCAGTTTCAGAGAAGATTGTTTTTTTCCTATATGTATAAGTCTATATAAAACTGTGACCCCGGGGCACGGCCAAGTTTGACACCAGGGTCACCATTTGAACAAAATTGGTAGAGGACCATGAGCTTATAGCAAAAGCAAAATATTAAACCTCTGGCTCTTGCAGTTTCAGAGAAGAATATTGTTTTCAGTTTTTCCCTTTACATGTCTATGTAAAACACGTGAACCTTGGGGCGGGGCCAAATGTGACCTGAGGGTCACCATTTGAACAAACTTGGTAAAGGACCATAAGCTTATAGTAAATGCAAAATATCAAACCTCTGGCTCTTGTAGTTTCCGCGAAGATTTTTCAATTTCTTTCCTATATAAGTCTATGTAAAACTGTAACCCCCGGGGAAGGGACAAATTTGACCCTAGGGTCACCATTTGAACAAACTAAGTAGAGGACCATAAGCTGATGCTACATGTAATACATGAGAGCTCCGTGCCATGTGGTTCCAGAGAAGAAGATTTTTTTTGAGTTTTTCCCTATACAAGCCTATGTAAAACTGTGACCCCGGGGCGGGGCCAAATGTGACCCCTTGGTCACTATTTGAACAAACTTGGTAGAGGACCATAAGATTATAGCAAATGCAAAATATTAAACCTCTGGCTCGTGCAATTTCAGAGAAGAAGATTTTTTAAGTTTTCCCCTATACATGTCTATGTAAAATATGTGACCCTTGGGGCGGGGTCAAATGTGACCCCTGGATCACCATTTTTACTTACTTGGTAAAGGACCATAAGGTTATAGCAAATCCAAAATATTAAACCTCTGGCTCTTGCAGTTTCGGAGAAGAAGATTTTTTAAGTGTTTCCCTATATATGTCTATGTAAAACATGTGACCCTTGGGGCGGGGCCAAATGTGACCCGAGGGTCACCATTTGAACAAACTTTGTAAAGGACCATAAGCTTATAGTAAATGCAAAATATCAAACCTCTGGCTCTTGCAGTTTCCGAGAAGAAGATTTTTAAAAAAAAAATCCTATATAAGTCTATGTAAAAGTGTGACCCACGGGGCGGGGACAAATTTGACACCAGGGTCACTATTTGAACAAACTAAGTAGAGGACCATAAGCTGATGCTACATGTAATACATGAGAGCTCCGTGCCATGTGGGTCCAGAGAAGAAGATTTTTTTCAGTTTTCCCCTTTACAAGCCTATGTAAAACTGTGACCCCCGGGGCGGGGCCAAATGTGACCCCTTGGTCACTATTTGAACAAACTTGGTAGAGACCATAATATTATAGCAAATGCAAAATATTAAACCTCTGGCTCTTGCAATTTCAGAGAAGGAGATTTTTTAAGTTTTTCCCTATACATGTCTATGTAAAATATGTGACCCTCGGGGCGGGGCCAAATGTGACCCCAGGGTCACCATTTGAACAAACTTGGTAAAGGACCATAAGGTTATAGTAAATGCACAATATTAAACCTCTGGCTCTTGCAGTTTCTGAGAAGAAGATTTTTTAAAAAAAAAAATCCTATATAAGTCTATGTAAAACTGTGACCCCCGGGGCGGGGACAAACTTTACCCCAGGGTCACCATTTGAATAAACTTGGTAGAGGACCATAAGCTGATGCTACATGTAATACATGAGACCTCTGTGCCTTGTAGTTTCAGTGAAGAAGATTTTTTAAAGTTGTTTCCTATATGTCTATATGAAAAACATGCAAAATCTCAATATAAAAAATTTGGACCCCCTGGGCATAGCCATTTTTGATCCTGGGGACTTCATTTGAACAAACTTGATAGTCTAGACGTTGGCAATCATTTTAAAAGAAAAAACTGTTGAAATCTGTCTAGCGGTTCTTGAGAAGAAGATTTTTTAAGGTTTCAATTATATATGGTAATGGCGGCCATTTTGGATGTCGCGCTGACCTAATTTTAACAAATCTAAAAAGCATTCATCTAAGGATCATCCACGTGAAGTTTGATCAAAATTGGCCACGCAGTTTCTGAGAAGAAGTCGTTTGAAGCAAAAGTTAACGACGACGGACGACGGACGACGGACGAAGAGTGATCCCAATAGCTCACCTTTGAGCTCAGGTGAGCTAAAAACCACAGCATCTGAGCGAAATGACATCATATATGTCTGTACAACAAACTAAATAGTGTAATACGAATGTGCTCAAGTTATAATGGAACAATATTATTGAACACAAATAGCGAAGGAACAAACACTAAAGATAAAATATGGCAGATTTCCCAATCCATTTCAGATTTTAGTATACAAAGGTGTCGTAGAGAAATGCGGACCTGAACTCCATTTCCACTTGGAAACACGTCAATTCCTAAATGGTCTACACTATATACATCCTTACCCTACATCCTTATTAAAGAAAAGCTTATTGCTCTTTTTCAAAATACATTTGCTAGAGAAAACCTTACTTGTCGTGCCCTTAATGGTTTATTCTCTTTTTGCTCGGGCTTCTGCAAAGTTATTGAGTACCTTCATTGTGGCTCTATTGTTTTTTTGTATTATATGTACACGAGCATATTTGTGTTTTACTTATATTGCCTATTGATGCTGCCTTGTTGGTTTGAGATTAGATCATGGCGGGGATTTCTGTATTTACACTGTCCTGTTGTAATGGGATGACAGTAGGGTAAGTGTGAGGTTTGGTGCACCCTAGAACCAGTTTAAAACCCCAGTGGCCTAATTTGCCACTGACCGTTCCAAGGCGGTAGCCCTATTGTCAACCCTTTTGTGTTTGTGATGTCGTTTGCATTTATTATTACTTTTGCCTTCTTGTTTGTCTGTTTGCGTGTTTGTTTCTGTGTTTTGTGGTTGACTGTCCTCCTTGAATGCTACTAGCCCTGCCTTCGTAAGATTCTTGATCATGATCACTTTCATACTATCTTTGTTAAACTTGTTAAAAAGTTTATCAAAAGAGGTTACGACCCTATCATTTTGCAACGTACTGAATGCTTGGTGGTGGACCCTTTTATAGTTCGCCACTGTGCTTTCCTCTTTAATTGTACGATGACCGGACAGGCTGTGGACCCTATGATGACGCCTACCTAAAGCCCTTGGGACGGTGGCGTTTGATGTTTGTCTATGCTCTTTCTTGTCGTGCCCTTAATGGTTTACTCTCTTGTTGCTCTGGCTTCTGCCAAGTCAATGATTACCTTCATTGTGGCTTTCTAGGCTATTGTGTTTTTGTATTATATTTACACGAGCATATTTGTGTTTTACTTATATTGCCTATTGATGCTGCCTTGTTGGTTAGAGATTAGATCATGGCGGGGATTTCTTTATGTACACTGTCCTGTTTTAATGGGATGACAGCAGGGTAGGTGTAAGGTTTGGTGCGCCCTAGAACCGGTTTAAACTCCCAGTGGCCTTTGTTGCCACTGACCGTTCCAAGGCGGTAGTCCTATTGTCAACCCTTTTGTGTTTGTGATGTCGTTTTCATTTTTTAAACTTTTGTCTATTTGCGTGTTTGTGTTTTGTGGTTGACTATCGTCCTTGAATGCTGCTTTCCCTGTCCGATATTTGTATCTTTCTTTCTACCAAATGTTTCGGATAAAAAGGGCACAATTTCTGCCATATATGTATTCCTTTTGATATTATGTTGACATGAATAGAGTTGAACTACTTCCATGTGCTATTTGGTTGACAATCCTCATGCCTAAAATATGCATTTGGTTAAAAAGTTCACTTGACCATACCCCATCCGTGTTATTTAAAGATGACGGACCAATAGTTAAAATAGCGCAGACTATATATACACTAGCTTCCACAAATCAAGATTGTATCTTCACTGAATTAAAACTAACATAACTATGAACCAAAAAGGAGTTAAACTGAATGAAATCAAATGCCTAGAATTTAAAGCAATAAAACGTTATCTCAAACTTGATGTGTTTTTAAACAACACTATAACTACGCTATAATTTTAGTAAAATATTTTCAATTTTCACTTAATTTGAGCTGAGTGTCTGTTTCAAGAATATTTCGAAACAGTTCAACCATGAGCAGTATTGATGTATTCTTTATTAAGTTTTTGGAGAAAAGCGAGAATTCCTTGTAATAGTAACAATGAAAAATGTCTGACAACAACACAAAACATAGCAATTTGACCACAACTGCTATTAGCTGGTTATAGCTCTTGTGACAAAAAAAAACACGATGAAAAGGTTAGGTAAATATTTTAAAACATCGAGGGCCAAAGCTCTGGTTTAGCTAATTCTATCTAGCAGGTTTTCAAACATGTCCTAGAATTTATTGCTATTAAGATCCTGACAACGTCTGGTAAATATCAATTGCAAAAAAGAAACAGACACAGTATTAACAACAAAAATCGAACGACGACGGTTGACGGACAATAACCTTCGACGACAGCGGAAACCGCACCATTCCATAATCTCGCATATTTGCATTGAGCAACAATAAACAATATTCGACTTGGACCAATTTAGAAAACTTGCACATTTTAATATATGAAGCTGAATCACCATACGATGCTTTATTTATATTATGTATTTAAATTGGCATTCATAATTCTTCCATTTTTCTAACAGATGGCCTTCAGTTCCATCAGTGCCCTGGTAATCAATTAGTCTATACTACGATCTGGTGTAACCTTTTAGTATAGTGAAGTTCCTCGGTCAAAACACTTAGAATATGATATTTTATTTCTACAATGTAAGCTTAAGCTAAACACTGAACACTCTCGCAATGAAGCGCAGTATATTTAGAGCATATTGATTATGTTTTTATTGCGACCCACATCTTGTACTTCGTGATAAGACAGTTATATTGTGGAAACAAAACTATATATACTCGGTAAAAAAAGTTTTGGACCAGGGTATATAAAGTCATATAAAACTAAAACTAGCTGACTGAATTTAAGTATCTTTTTTTAGTAACCAAGGTCTACCGTATCCGGTTAATTTGGTACCAGAAACATTAAATTCCAAACAAGATTAGATTTAAAAAAATATCGCGAACACACAAAGGGTCTGTAAAAAATGTTGCAAAGTCCATTAAAAGTAACAGTTACGGACACATTCGAGTAACCAATAAAAAGATTATTATTTTTTCGCAAACTTTCATTGTAAACGATAATCATTGTTGATTGTTGATCTATTGTGAATTATCAACTGAGATAATAAGGGTTATGGTCGAATGTCATGGTTCAGCGATCATTGTACGGGTTCGAACACTGCCATGGTCCAAAACTTCTTTTACAGAGTATATATCTGTACTTCATTGTGAGCATTACATTTCTTCGCATAAATATAACGATTAATAGTACACATTTTATTGTGTTATGCCAACAGTTTTAATTACATTATGTTTTTCGCAGAACATTCGGTTCAAGTTTATTGATCGACAGCTGTAATGGACAACATTGTTATATGTCAAGTAGGTTTGGTTTGACTAGTTTATGTAAGCTTTTATCTCGGAAACCACTTCACAGTATTGATAGAAACTTCACACATGTATTCGACATCATTAAATAACATCATACAGCCAGGTTCTTTAACTAATGATTTTGTTTTAACAAAAAATGGGCCCCTTTTAGGTATGTGTTGCTGTTTGCTAAATATTGGGCCTAGTCCCACCTATTTTCAGTAGGCATGAAGAGAATAAATATCACAAAAATTTAAACAGTTGAAATATATGGTTTAAAAAACAAATTGAATTGCTAATCTTTTGATACTGTATACAAATAAAAGTATAAGTTCTTCCAAGTGTATTCTAACATTAATTTTGATATTAACACCCATTAAACACAAGTTCAGCTTGATTACGCTGCTGCATATCAACATCTAAGACTGTTTACCAGCATTTAACCTTGATATATCTTGAAAATATGATGCAGCTTGGGAATTTCCGCTAACCTTATTTTCTTCTGAAGTACGAAAGAATAGATTAACTAAAGGTATATATCTTCTGTTTTTACAGAAATGGTCGATTTTCAAAGCAATCAAGGATTTCGTTTTTTTAATTAAACTTTTGAACTTAAATGGAATGTTCTAACTTTGTTCCGATTCAAACATACAGATGTATATGTCAATTGTCTTTTATACTGAACGAAAAAGCAACAACTGACACTGAGAGACTGCATTTATCTTCCCAAACATACATAAATCTCAATTCAATAGAGCACAATCTGCCTATTTGTACATATCGTACGAATCATTTTGAAATGATAGCCACCTGATGCATGGAAAGCACATGGAAACAACATGTATACCATTATAACTCTTGTTTTCATGTAAGGCTACTAAAAACGACTTGAATATTCTAGATTGGATAACATCGTTGATTGAATAGAATACATGTCGGATACACAGGCAGTCATTGTATGTCTATACTTTGTTAGTATTACCAACAAAACTAAAACTAAAAAGCATTACGTGGTCCGAGTATTAACTTTTATACCCCATCGAACCCCTTCTCCAAGACGCGAAAACGGGGTTGACTGGGGTATGAAATAAAACCTTAATTTTGGCTTAAAATGTTTGCATATTGTAAAATTAAAACATTTTATAGGCAATTTTAAACAGATTGTCGCAGTTTTTCAGTAAACAATGTTTTTAAACGTGTTTTATTGTCATAATATCCGTTATAAAATCCTGTTTATATAAGCTTTCCCAACTCTTAATGGCATTAAGGAGGGACCACGTAATGGAATAGAAAATGAACCGAGGGTCCATTATTTTAATGCATCTAAACAAATGTACTGCAAACAGCGTTTGTATCATTTATTATAATACATTCAACAGCAATATCCACATAGCATATTCCCTGTTTACATTTATCAGCACAGATGTAATACTACCACACGTGGCATATGTTCAACTGATTGATTGATTTTGATTCGTAATTAAACAAGATCTGGACGGCAGACCTGTCAGGACAAACCTATTTATTTGCGTTATATCCACATAGTGATATTGCGATATTGCGGTTCATTATGTCTACGACATATATTGGATATAAAATGGGTTTACGTTGACTACAAAATATTATGATAGTTAACCTTTGGAAACGGCCGAACACGATAAATACAAAATATTGCAGTCTCTGTTTGACTGAGACTGTTCATGAACGGTAGTGAAATATACAAGTATTAAAGACATTCCAACGATGCTATATTATATGTTTAAGATTATGGATAATAGCATGATAAGTATTTATTTTCAATCTAATCCCCTTTCTTCTAGGGTGTAAACATATCATGCTATTATTATAGTGAGAAATAAAATATGTTTAAAACAACAAGAGAAATTAATCACATAACGGTAATTCCATGCATTTTAAAGAATGTTTCAAACTGAGGTCCCAATAGAGGCGAATGAATGTACAGCTCAAAGTCACTTTTTGTTATGGAAGTGCTCACTATAAATGTTACTTTTGTTCCAAACCATTTACCAAAGCATGTGGTGTAGTGGTTAGAGTGTCTGCCTTGCATTCGGGAGGTCGTGGGTTCGAGTCCCCTGACCGCGTCATATCAAAGACTTTAAAAATGGAGTAGTTACTTGTAACCCATGCCTGACAAGCAAATAATGGGTAGTACTACGTCTGGTCAACCCGGTGTCAGAATAATGTGTTTGGGTGGGGTATCATGTACTACGGCG
This sequence comes from Cyrtodaria siliqua, assembly GCA_037043455.1. Classification (NCBI taxonomy): domain Eukaryota; kingdom Metazoa; phylum Mollusca; class Bivalvia; order Adapedonta; family Hiatellidae; genus Cyrtodaria; species Cyrtodaria siliqua. Next base: position 77,647 of record JAWPHD010001698.1, read on the forward strand.
TGGTATTCCAGTGTGGCAGCACTATATCTGCTTCAAGTAGACTGTAGATAGATACATAGCACTACACACAATCACTCACACAATAGTCCAGACATAATGCCGAGCCAACGGGGGATTCTTCCCGGGGGCTCATATGGTAGAGGGACTTTAAACCTTAGAAATCATCATCACCATTTACTACTGTATGTAACATTGGTTTAATACGTTATCGTTGAAATAAATAAAGTAAGTCAAACAAACAAATCACGTCATGCATTGCCTATATACAGCATACTGTATGTATTCATTAATAATAATGAGTTGTTATCCAAATTGATAAACATGGTGGTTACGCAGCATGTTTATATAGCACAATATATCGCCGTGCCTCATCTTTTTTTCAAAATTAGTTTACATATTCCAACCATTGCAAGCAGACCACGAACATGTTTATATAATATAGTATAATTAGTGAGCGTAGTGTTTCAAAATGCTTGATGGAATGTCTTTAAGTACCTACTTTTAAAATAATTACGTCCAAAGAACGTTGTATTAAGAGATATATACAGTCAAACATCTAGACCACCTCTAGAGACCAAACTTCTTTAAGCGACCATTTTTTCAGTTACCAAGTGTAATGTTTCAAAACTAAATTACACCTATATTAAGGGACTATCTGTGTCAAAGTACCACAATTTATCTTCCTTTAGGTGGTCTCTAAATACATAGTACAGGTCTGACTGTGGACTAAATACATTTACTAGATTTGCTGTATCTCTCTCTATATATAAGTTGCAGCTATCCTTTTCAGGAAGTGAATTGATACGTTTGATTTCTGTGTCTCCCATCATAGCTAGGCGCCCTGTCGTAGTTCGTCTGGAAATTGTCTGTCGGTGGTTGTTCGCAAATATGTCTCCCTAAATAATTCTGCTTTGTAAACATGAATCTCTGAGATCCCAAATTTCGAAAGTTGCCGTTGTGAGTTCAAAGTATCTCAAATATATACCATTTATTGAATTCACATACATACATATGTGAGATCCTAGAAATATATACTAGAGATCCGAAATCTTTCATTGTCACTGTCTTAATATAGCGTGTGTGTGTGATTCCCTCGGGCCCAACACATTTGGCCGATATAGACAGGTAGTCGGATTAAATGTTCAATAATTTTTTTCATTTACGAGAGAAGACGAACATTGCCTCAGTCCCAATCGCCAAGCCGGGTTTTCGTTTATTTCACACGTATGTAATATTTACTAAACAATGCGTAAGCATACGCTGTACGCTACAATGATGTATGTATGCGACACTATCTAGTTTTGTTTGTTTAAGTTCGGATCTTTCTTTTAATATGCATTATACTGCATCGCTATTGTGATGTATGTATGCGACACTTATTCAAAAAACATATCTAGTTTTGTTTGTTTAAGTTCGGATCTTTCTTTTAATATGCATTCAACTGCAATACTGATGAGTTCATTTTTTTCTAATAAAGCTTAGTTTTTATAAACAGCAAAGTTTTTGATTTTGTTCTAATGTTTTCAAAACATGTGTCACTGTCACAAAGTCAAAGTGATAATTGTGTTGTCAATGAATAAATATGAATTAAAAAATAACCACTTATGATATAGACGAATAGTCTAGACAAAATTTCATTAAATCTTAATTAAATGATAGCTATGAACTACAATGACAAAAGCAATCAAAACCCTCTGTAATATATATTTAAATTAATATCGGCATAACAGCTTTGCAAACATTCTTGTTAAATTTGTAATAAAAAAACATTACCTATGGCTACTAATAGTTTTATTATCATATTTTTGATCAGCATAATTCTAAATTATTCGAATGCATGCATTAAACGCCAAAACATACTCGCATACTTAAGGTACAAATATTGAAGTAAAAGGTGACAGTATATTTGACAGCAATGGATTCAAAATATTTTGTGCTATTGATACAGCATCTTTAGAAACCATATACATAGCATATTTGGAAGCCATTTATATAGCATATGTTGCAGCCATGAATAAAGCATATGTGTAGCCATGGATATACCATCTTTGACATAATTTGATGCAGCGTATTTTGGCAGCCATGGTTACAGCAAATGTGGCAACCATGGATAAAGTATTGCTTGCGCCGTGGATACATCATCTTTGACAGCCACTGATATATCATATTTGCTAGCCCTTGATTCAGAATATGTTCAGCCATGGATATAGCACTGTTTGCGCAATAGATACAGCATTGTTGGCCGCCTTGGAGGTAGCATCTTTGGCAATCATAAATACAGCATCAATGAGAGCCACGAATAAGCAAACTTGACAAGAATGGATACAGCTTCTTTGTCAGCCATTTTTTCACAGTCATAAATATAGAATACTTTGCACTATTGATAGAGCATATGTGGCAGCCATGGATACAGCATATGTGGCAGCCATGGATACAGCACATGTGGCAGCCATAGATACATCATATGTGGCAGCCATAGATACATCATATGTGGCAGCCATGGATACAGCATATGTGGCAGTCATGAATACAGCATATGTGGCAGTCATGGAGACAGCATATGTGGTAGTCATGGAGACAGCATATGTGGCAGCCAAGAATACAGCATATGTGGCAGTCATGGAGACAGCATATGTGGCATCCAAGGATACAGCATATGTGTTAGTCATGGATACAGCATATGTGGCAGCCATGGAGACAGCATATGTGTCAGCCATGTTTACAATATATGTGGCAGTCAGGGAGACATCATATGTGACAGTCATGGAGACAGCATATGTGGCAGCCATGAATACAGCATATGTGGCAGTCATGGAGACAGCATATGTGGCATGCATAGAGACAGCATATGTGGCACTCATGGATATGGATACAACATATGTGACAGTCATTAAGACAGCATATGTGGCAGCCATGAATACAGCATATGTGGCAGTCATGGAGACAGCATATGTGGCAGTCATGGATACGGCATATTTGACAGCCATGGATACATCATAAGTGGCAGTCATGGAGACAGCATATGTGGCATTCATGCAGACAGCATATGTGGCAGTCATGGAGACAGGATATGTTGCAACCATGGATATAGCATATTTGGCAGCCATATATACAGCTCATGTAGCAGCCATGGCTAAACATATGTGGCAGCTATATATACAGCACATGTATCAGCCATGGATACACATATGTGGCAGTCATGGATACAGCATATGCTGCAACCATGGATACATCATATGTAGCAGCCGTGGATATAGTCACGGATAAATCATCTCTGGCAGTCATGAATACACAATATGTTGCGCCATGAAGACAGCATCACTGGCAGTCAAAAATACGACATATTTTGCGGCATGAATACAGTATATGTGGCAGTACAGTATATGTGGCAGCCATGTATACACCATCTTTGCCAGTTATGGATTCAGCATGATTTGCTGCATGGAAACAGCATATCTGGCAGACATGAATAAACATAAAATACATCTAAATGGTTGCTGTTACACGCCCTTTATCCAGCTACTATTTAAAATATATAACAGCCTACGTAAATCAGAATTATCACTATTAAATGGTTACGATTTTTTGTTTAATGAAAGGAACAAATTGTTAAAATATAGAAATAAAACGTCCTAAAGGTGATTAAATAATTAACATACACAATATAAATGTGTTTTAAATTAATTCTTATCCTCTAACACTATTCGTTAAATGACTGCCTTTGAAGAATAAATATTCGCATCCGTTTTAATCACCCATGCTGATATACGAAAATTATAGCTGGCGTCAATGTAATTGTTCTGAAAACCAACATACATATTATGTGCGTTTTTATTTATTTCTAAAGGTACGCCTTTGAGGACCTGAGGAAAAGTACGTTTCTGAGCGGAAGACCATCGTACCTTCTCACTAACAACGCCGAACAGGGATTCGAACTAAGATTGCATTGGTACAATGCTAGTGTGCTAGCGACTATGCTACCCGAAAATGATCTGAATAGTGAATAAACAGATCTGATAATTTAAATGTATCAAGAAAAAAAATAATATTTACAATACATGCTTGAGTAAAATGTGTTTATTAGACAACATATACGTTTCATTAAACTTTATTTGTGAAAAAAGGTGTATGTTTTGCTAAATTGTTCGTGAGGCAACATGTTCTTTTCATTAAACTATTCGTGACAGAAAACGATTTATTTCATTCAACTGTATTTGTTAGGCTACCGATTTGATTCATTTAACTGTGTATGTGGACCACATATATGTATGTGTGTGTCTCTGCCATTAACATTTCTGCATTTGCGAGAAACCAGACCTGTTGGGTTGCAAACTATTGTGTAAAAGTCTGAGTTGTGTCAATGCGTTCTTGTGCAAGACACTTTCTGTAAGCATCTATGTCGGATAAAGCAGACATGTATCGGAGTCGATCATCAGAGCACATTACCATTACGCGGTCCGAGTATATTTTTTTTTACCCCAGCCAACCCCTTCTCCAAGAAGCGAAAACTGGGGTTGGCTTTGGTATGAAATAAAACCGTAATTTCGGCTTAAAATGTTTGCATATTGTAAAATTAAAACATTAAATTAAAAATTAAAACATTTTATATGTAATGTTAAACAGATTATCGCAATTGTTTCAGTAAAGAATGTTTTTCAATGTGTTTTACTGTAGAAATATCTGTTATAAAATCAATCCTGCGAGTATAATATTTCCCATCGCTTAATGGAATTAAGGCGGGACCACGTAACAATTCATTAGTAGGCGTAGATTGCAATTCATCATTCTCTGTCTGGACCAACACTAAATAACATATAATGTGTCGAACAGCCGTTAAACAACATTCGGTTTGTGCGAAAACTTGTCTGATAATCGGATAATGAAATTATTTCCTAAAAAATCAGGTAATAAATCTTATCACTTTTAATTTATCACACTTATGCTCTGTATTCGTATTAAGCATATATTTTATTGCACTTTATTCTTGAAAAAAAACACACACAATCTTTTCCGCCCACATATTTGTATTCAGTTTCGTGCGAAAGCAGTTATGTTAAATGAAACTATATCTATTTCATTGAACGATAAACAAACATACGTTTCATTAAACCGCATTCATGAATAATCAGACATATTGCAACGAATTACATTTGTGTGAAAATGGAGCTATTTCATCGATCTGTAGTCGCAAATGAACCAAATGTGTTTATTATAGTGTAGTCATATTTAAGTATTACGTGGTCCCGCCTTAATTCTATTTGGTAAGCGATGTGAAAGTTTATATTAGCAGGATTTTATAACGGATATTTCGACAATAAAACACGTTTAAAAAAAGAAAAAAATCGATGACCGGTTACAAATTACATATTAAATGTTTTAATTTTACAATATGCAAACGTCTTACTCCGAAATTAGGGTTTCGTTTCATACCCCAGCCAACCCCGTTTTCGCTTCTTGGAGAAGGGGCTGATTGGGGTATGAACGTTCATACTGGGAACAGGTAATGGCGAACAATACTTGTATGAATGTATAAATACTAATATGTTGGTTGTTGGTGTCTCTTTCAATATACGATTGTTCATATTGAATCATCAGAGGTAGATGCAAGTATTCGCGTGAAAATATATCTGTTTCATTAAAGCATATTTCTTTTATTAAACGATATTCATAAAATTGAATTCGTAAAACACATATCAATATGTTTGACCTACTGTATTCGTGACAGCGCAGTAATTGCAAAAAAGATATATATTCAGCCCATTGGCTTACCAGTTCTTGTTTGTAAAAGTGAATGATTGTTCCCTGTATTCTTTTAAGCGCCCTTATGCTAGTACCTGGTTTAAACTCCAGCGACTCGTGTTACAACTCTTTTATGCTTGTGGTGTCACATACTTTGCTTCTATTTTTCCTTGTAATTTTTATATGTTTTAAATGCGTATTTTCGGATGACTCTGCTATATGAATGCTACATTGCTTGTTGTACCTTTATATCTACTTTCAAAATCTGAAAAACGTATATGTGTATGTGTAAAATTACCGTATTCATTATTTCATTAAATATTTTGGCAACACAAAACAATTTTATGTAATCATGGTAATTCCGGTTAACATACTTTCAAATCGGCAAAATTAAAAAAAAATCGAAATTTCGTGATGACTAACATATTAAAATGTAATCTTAAAAAAATGTTTCAAAAAATCACACATGTTCCAGAAGCACATGCATCCGCAAAATGTTAAATGTCTAATAATCAAACGAGTGTATTTATTCATATGTTACACGGCATAGATGTATACACCCTTGTTATGAATTGTTAATGATGTAAGCTTATTCTAGAGCGAAAAATAGTTCTCTGAAAAGTTAATTCCCGTCCACAAAGACAATATATATGTGAACATAACGTTGCTTGCTATTAGGCCACTACCTTTACTGATAATGTCTGACATCTATTTCTGTGTCACCATTTGGTATTTCCCGGTATCATGTTTCACAGCAATCTCTGAGAGTCGTGGCGGTGATAAGGATTGTAGCTCATTGAACTCCGCGAAAGCACAATTAAAACTTCCTGCAGCCTGAGTGTTTGTAAAATGATTCTAACTGTGTTAAGTGTTTTGGAACAACTTCTAGAAAGTACTTCAGGGACAACCGTTGCTTGTAGGAAATCTCGAAAACAAATCGAAAATGTTTTCTATATCCTCAGGATAGTAGATATGATAAACTTTATTAATACAAAAGACCAAATGGCCTATCAGTATACAATACAAAATACACATAATATTTATAATTAAACAGTCAATGGTTTGCAGTCATCAATTTTAACAGCATTTCTAGTATGTAGTATATTCATTATTGTCCAACTGTAACTACATGTTTGTTATTTTCAAATATATATTTATACATATAATCGTTATAACCTTATATTTTCTTATTTTCTTAAGGTAAGGCTTACATCAAAGTAGAAAAGTATATGACTTTTCACATCAGACAGATATGTCACTTGACATTATATGATAAATAAACAAATAAGAGGAGGAATTCTCCTATGTTATATCGTAAGTTTCCTTTCTTTTTTGAAAGCTTTTAAAAATAAAAATAGCGAGATTTCTAACAATTTTAACATTTTTTGATTGCAACAATTCTATAAATTTGGGTATATTTGGCCTTTTCCAATAAAACTTTTTAATATACACCTCTCTAAAATCATGATAAAGTGGACATTCTAGTATAAAATGAAATTCGTCCTCTAAAGAATTACAAAGTCTACATTTTTTTTCTGAAAGTGGTATTTTTGCATATGTGATAAATGTACTTGTAAGTAAATGATGAAGTAATTATAACATAAATGAATTTATCACATAACGCCCCTTGTTAGCAGTGTCGAACACCCATTTAATATTCTATTGTATGACACACGTGTAATACAACCTGGAACGATTTTGATTGGTTGAGTTAAACCTGTAACACTACGCAAGTTTATTAACTGAAATTATTTTATTTTATTACAAATTCACCCAGATCTGAGTCATAAACTTATTATTTGTGACAGCTTATAAAAATAATGCACGTTATACAAAACATTGTTGTTGGTTGGTTAAAAAGTTGGCGCAAACTGCTATTTTGTAAAGAGGTAAAACACGAACTGTTTAATACGCAACGTTATGTGTGAGACGCGACGTTACGACGTCACATATGTTATGACGTTTTGGCGATAAAGTGTGTCTGAAGTCGTGGCGGTTCTATGTCCATCTGAATAATCTTTTACTAATTTGATCGCAATGTTATGTGATTAAAAGGATCTTAAACTCGTTCCCATTCCATATAAGATTTATGAAACTCGTTATGAATTATTTTTAATTTTAACTCGCCAAAAGACTCGTTAAAATTAAAATAATTCATAACTCGTTTCATAAATCTTATACGAAATGGGAACTATATATAGAATAACAACAACAAGGGGTCATCACGTTAAATTCAAGTGCAAGTGAGAAATTTACGTTGATATTTAGTGAAATTCGTGTGAGTTTCATGTGATTCCATTGAAAATAGAACAAACATATTGAATGCTATTGTTTTATTTTATTAATTAATATGTAATGTTGAACTTATTATATTCCATCATGTAAAGTGACTTCGTATAATGCTCTTTTCATGTAAATTTACGTGCAATATATTTTATTTACATTAAACTCAACTGAGAAAGGAATTGTCAAGGGACATGTATCCAGAAACCTGCTACAGAAGAAAATAATTCATAAACGTTTCGTTTCAATATGGCACATTTTTTGCTCAACTAATGGCACACTCTGATAGATTTCAGTCATCGACACTTGTATTTCCCCAATGCCAGGTTGCCGCCGTCATAGTGCTCCATTAAAAAACAAATAGATGGTCACATGTTTTCCTTCTATTAAAAAAGGCTACGGACATATGATGATAGCTAACGAAACGCTATATAAGTGTACAACAGTGTGATAAAGCATCTCGTTCTTGAAATTACTCTTCCATTTCGTTTCATTAAGACCTTTTCTTTAGAAGTGTAGAGTAAATTGTATACTTATGATGACTGTTATTATCTTTTTATTTTTGTAATAGTTTTTTAAAAAAAAACATAAACATTCTTTTAATTGAAATTGACTGCAAATATAAACGCTTAAGAGCTTTGCAGAAAATACTGATAAAAAGAGTAGAACTTTCACAGAATGTCCCAATTTAGATAGTTTGCAACATTGTTTTAGTCTTGATATTTCTGTTTTTGTGATTTACCTGTTAAACTACTTCTATATAAAACCGTAGCAGTTGTTTGTTTACGTAGTTTACATTACCACAGCAACAATGTAATACAATCAGCGATAAAAGTAACTGAGTGAGTTAAACCTTTTAACCAGTATAACAAAGATAGTATGAAAGTGATCATGACCAAGGATCCTACGAAGTTTGTAAATCAGATCACCATAGAAGTCATGTTGTGATAGTCCTTGTCGCAGTAGAATTCTTAAATTACCTTTATATTTGGAAAGAAGATAAGGGTTACGATAATACAATTTTGCAAAGGTTTTACGAAGTTTATGGTAACGATAGCCCTGATGGAGTAGCTTTTTAGTTATACAAAGATTACGAATATTAAGGTCCTGAACTCGAGTACAGGCTCTAGAAAAACGAATAAGTTCAGACACATAGACCCCATAAGAAGTTGCTCGGGGAACATCTCCATCTAAATGGGGATAAATAACAATATCAAAATTAAAATCATCACTCTTGTTATAGATTGTGTTAATAATTTCACCATTATCAATAGAGAGATGTAAATCGAGAAAAGAAGCGTTAATAGCAGCTAAGTTCTTTAGAATATACATGATATATATTATTAACCATAGTAGAAAAGAAAGGGTTGTCAATGTTCAGTATGTCATCCAGATATCGAGAGGTGTCATTAAAGGCTTCAAAACCATCTGCCTGGGTATCTGGTGAAAGACTCAACATGAAATCTCTTTCTTAACATGCATAATATACAATCCATCTAAATATATTGTTTCAGTTTTAAATTGCGTGTGTCGTACCAGTTAACGGACAACTAACATAACAATGTTTTACCTTCAACTATAAATAGGTATATGTGATGTGTCGTGTGAATTTTGAATGCCCTACTTTAAGTGTATATGTGTGCTAGACTTAGTTATCAAATTATTTTGGAAGCTGGAAAGTCGCCATATGACCTTAGGTGTTGGTGCGACTATAAAATCCAATTCAATTCAATTCACATATTGTGTTGCATTTAGTGAAGTTCATGAATACAGCTATTTAACCACATAGTATGTCTCAGTCGTTCATAACATGAATTCAGTATGAATACAGCTTTCCGTTTAACAATTAATGAGATTATGTAAATCAGCACATAAATACATGTATATTTACATGTAACCACAATAATGAATACATCTGTAAGTGTACACATTGATTTGGTGTGCAGTCAAACTGTTATATATCTATGTTTAGATTTGCTGTTGATATTACAATATCACTTCTCGAACACACATTTAGTGTTCCTTTTCTATTTATTCACCTTCTTCATTCTATAACAAGGGTGTCTGGATAAGTCATTATCACACTCGCTTCTCATTAAACTTACACCCCGAGTTAGACCCCCGTTATCGACCTTATCAGTGAGACGTACGTTTGTTTGTTGCTATTTTGGACACGTGTTATTTACACTGTCCAGTTTATTGGGAGCCTATAGGGTAAGAGTGACGGTTAGGAGCACCATAGAATCTTGTTTAAACCCACAGCGTTTTTTTAGCCACTGACCGTTCCAGTGCGGTAACCCTAATGTCAACCCTTTTGTGTTTGTGATGTCATATCTTGCCTTTAATCATCTTCATAGTTGTTGTTTGTTTGTGGTTTTCTGTCGTCCTTGAATTCTACTTTTCCTATTTGAATTTTATGTCTACTTTTGCCTCGCATTCTCCGGTTTTCTTCAACATCTAGTCTACGTTTACGCTGTCCACCACGCTATCAAGAATGATTTGCATAAAGTATGTAGCTTGGTTCGTAATCGATGTGCAAAATCAAATATATATACTGTTTTATAACTGGGGTTTCATAAGGTGAGCAATTACCAGAATGTATACCCTGCTTTGCACCGTTAACGGTCAAACACATCTTATTGGAATGTGTAGACTTTGATCCTATGCGTCAAAGGTACTACAATGTTAATACTATGAAAGAGTTATTTGATACTGTAGATTTTAGTCTTGTTTTAGATTTCCTAAAAGAGATCAGACTATATAAATCATTATAATGTGTTTTTATATATATTTACTTGTTTATATACCCGTTGACGGGCATTCGTTGATTTACATACATAGTTTATATTACACCTTATCATCCCTTATTTTTTAATAGTTTTATCTTTATATATTTACATTAATTTTTAATTAATACTTCATTTCTTCATTTTTCATCAATTTTTGCGCACAATATGACCTATTTATGTGTCGACGTGCCGTAAAACACCATTCATTCATTCATTCATAATAAACATATATGTAGACATTGTGTGAAGAGGGAGCATTACAAAGTGTATACATATACTGAAAGGAAAAAGAAACGCAGGGTGCGTATTTCCGCTATATATTGCATATACTGCACACTTAATTCCATATATATTCCAAGGAAATCCCAAGATGTTTTGTAAAAAAAAAGTGCAGTTAGTTAGAGAAAGGACACAACTGTGATGTTGTAGACGTTTTAATCACAGTACACGTTGTAACAAGAAATTCATAAATGCTGAAGTTCCTCTTTGAAAAATTGAGCCAGTTCAGTACTGTATTTAATGTTACGTGATTGCAACATTTAAAGCCTAAGTTTGCTCACCTGCTTGAGCCAAATGCGCATTCCGACGATAATGAAACTTTAAAGGGGTAACCATTGGTGTATTCAGTGCTGTTTAAACCTTATTTCTAAAAGGACAGGCCTAATGTCGCCCTGTACCATTCGATTAGCAGTAGCATATTAAACATACAATATATAGCGGAAATACGCACCCTGCGTTTCTTTTTCCTTTCAGTATATTACAGAGGAGATAATGCATAATACCAAGGTATACAAAAAATACATTCCTAATTCATTATCTCAGGGTTTTAACGTTATAGTAAGCATTTCTGCCCTTTTTAATAACCACTTACAGATGCTTTATCTCAAAATAATATTTAAAAGTGGTATTCGCGATATGTTTTATGAACAGTATTTTCTTTAAAAAAGATAGTTTAAACTAATTTGATAGATAAAATAGTTTCGGACCAACTACCTGAATACTGTTGGGATAGTTGGATAGAAGTTCAATATATATCTCGCCTTTCTATAGGGAATATGCACCTAAATACTACCGTCTGCAGTATATGTACATTCAAAGTGGTGTGGATGTCACTCCTGACGATCAAATAATAAAATTTTAGAACAAAAATCAAACTCATTCAGCTAGGACATTTCTTGGGCTACCTTTTGGGTTAATTAACTTATTTCTGAACTGAATGTCTATCTGGGGAAAAAAATCCAATAAACAGTGGTAGTAATCAACTCCTTGCAAAATGTAGTGTGACACCGTTTGAGATGTTTATCTTTGGGTGACAGTAACCGGTTAAAAACGGCCCGGATGACTATGCACTCTGTGCAAACTTGTGCACTTCTTGAAATATTTTCAACAATAATGGCGTTTTTTATTGTCAAGGCAGTGCATAAATTGTCTATTTATTCTATATTGCTATAATACTGGCCTATTAGGATGGATTCAGATGCATATTCATTAAATGTTATTCTGCTTTGCGAAAGCGCATCGTTTATAGAGAAACCAAATTTCAAAAGTTGTCGTTGTGAATGTATGTACCTCCCATTACTTTTCACTGAATTTACTGTGCCCTACTGCTCCGGTAGCTTTCATTGTGACTGTCATTGTATGGCCTGGGTGGTTGAATCCTTAATTGTGATTCCATTCATACATTGTTATAACTGTATGTATATGTGCGATTATGTTAATTGTTCCTTCATGTGGATACGTTTTGATTTGATGTAGATGTAGTATTATCAGCGTGATTTGATTTGAGTGTTTAGCATTAATGGTAGGCCCGTCTGAATATGTTCATGGTTGTTCGCAAATATTCCCAACCCACCGCTCTCTCTCTCTCTCTCTCTCTCTCTCTCTCTCTCTCCCCGACAAACCAGTATGCTTATAAAATACAACTACATGCACCAATCCATTTCATTTATTTAGAAATGTAAATACCATTTAGTAGAGTAATTAACGAGCAGCATATTAGAAAAATACAATGCGCTAATCTAAGAATCTGACTTAATTTCCTCATTATATATTTATGATATTGTATAAGCTTTATACATTAAATCAACGCTGCTTAATGTTTTTCTTAGAACATGACATCGGCTAAATTAGTTAATATACCTGACGATAGTTTCGCTAGTTCATCAACAGAGTTTTAGTTCCTTGAAGTACGGGTTATTACCCATTGCGCTTGTTTTATGTCACTTGTAAAGCATCATTGTTTTCACATCTAGACATTGCATGCTTTTATATGTTGTCATGAACGATTAACGGCAGATTGTTGGGTCAGGGTTAAAAGGTCAACCGGATTGTTTTCTTCGGCTGTTTCAAATTATCAGAGGAAAAGATAATGTTCATAAATAATTATTCCCATCATAGCTATGCCTCTTACAATTAGGATAACTGACACATGCAAGTATTATATGAAATACAAACAGGAGATTCAGTATGTAAATCTCTTTGAAGGAGAGTATGTCAAATAATAATTATCTTGGAAAGGGCATCACTGTACTTGAAAACTACGGCAGTGGAAGCCAAAGATGGCATACGTATTAAGGGACGAAGTAAGTAAGTTCATGAATAGATTTATTTACAGAGGTTAACCCGTTTATCATAATATTATGTAAATACAATCTTTTTGAGAAGACGCTTGTAATACAAAACCAGATAGTGAAAATAAAGAAGTTATATAGTTAAGTATACATATATATTGATACCGTAAACATACTAATACACGTGAGATGATGTTTTGTCTGCTAAGCATTCAACAGACATTAAAGCCGCGAAGAAATAGAATAAATCATAGGAAAAGACAAACAGAGATTTTTCTAGGATAATACATGCAAAGCCGTAATATATAGGTTCCGACAGGGGATTGACATATAGACACATACATCAGTTTGTCTACTATATACATTAGTGTATAATTCAGATAATAAAAACAAGGTTATATGTTATTGAAAAACGTGTGACCGTAGGAAATACCGTCATCAGCAGTTATAACTGAACAGTGATAATGCAGTTGTCGTGTTGCAACCTTACATCACGGCTTTGTGTTTATATATTCCTTGTGATTAAGCAGATGTTAAGATGTTATTACCCATTGCACTTGTTTTATGTCACTTGTAAAGCATAATTGTTTTTGCATCTAGACTGCATGCTTTTATATGTTGTCATGAACGATTAACGGCAGATGATTGGGTCAGGGTCATAAGGTCAAACCGGATTGTTTTTACCAAACGAACTATTCGGCTGTTTCAAATTATCAGAGGAAAGTTTCTGTTCATAAATATATTATTTCCATCATAGCTATGCCTCTTACAATACAAGGGTAACTATTATATAATTACAAACAAGAGACTCAATATGTAAATCTCGTTGAAGGAAAGAGTATATCAAATAATATTTATCTTGAAAAGAGCATCACCACACCTAAAAACTACGACAGTGAAAGCCAAGGAAATCATACCTATTAAGGGACGAAGTAAGTAAGTTCATGAATAAAGATTTATTTACAGAGGGTAACCCGTTTATCATATGGAAATACAATCTTTTTTAGAAGACGCTTTTAATACAGAACCGGGTCGTGACAATAAATAAGTTAATACGTATATATTGATACCGTAAACATGCTAATACACGTGAGACGATATTTTGTCTGTTAAGCATTCACGAACACAAAATGGTAATAAACATAAAAGCCGCGTAGAAATATAGAATAAATCATAGGAAAATACAAACAGAGACTTTTCTAGCCAATACATGCAAAGCCGTAATACATAGGTTCCGACAGAGGAGTGACATATCATAGACAAATACTTTGTCTATTATATACATAAGTGTAAAATTCAGATAACACAAACAAGGTTATATGTTATTGCAAAACGTCTGACCGTAGGCAATACCGTCATCAGAAGTTATAACTGAACAGTGATAATGCAGTTGTTGTATTGCAACCTTACATCACGGCTCTGTGTTTATATATTCCGTGTGATTAAGCAGATGTTTGTATTGGTTTCTGCTACAGCGGACGAGTATATATAAAACAGCACCAGTTAGGAGTGTGTGGCCACTTTGCTTGGATATCGTTATGAATGTGAATCCGGACTTTTCAGCCAGCACGTTTCTATTGAACTTTGTTGATCCATGTTGATCCAAACTAAACAAATGTTGTGTAATATTTGAGGGATAAAAACACAATTTTAAAAGGTAGGCATATCCACTTTTCTTTGTTTGAAGCATGTTTTAATTTATTTTGTGTTGTACTTTTCCCACTGCTCCTTGTTAAGGTGCAACTTTAAAATCAAACAAGGTTGTTTTGCTGCGATTTAGTGTTAATCTTTCCAGAAAATAAAAGGTACTAGAAAGTATAACTGAAAAAATAACGTAAACCTCTTTTTTTTAACACTTACACTTTCTATCAGAGATACATTTTTTTTAAATGTTTCACAATTTTAAATATGAATTTTAAATATATGATTGTTGATAGTTGTGTGTGTTTATATCATGCATCAGCTGCAAAGTACTTACCATCTCTGAATTAGTTATAGACAGTGCCGTTTACAAAACTGATTGTGTTTTATTTTCTAAAAGCACAAACGTAATTCTCGACTGGTTTACGGCTGTATGTTTTTGATAATGTTGTATAATGATTCTTATCTGGTTGATTTACAAATTTGAAGGAAATCGAGCAAAAAACAAAGCTTTGTGCTCTACTTATCGTTGTTGTTATTGATATTAGCATGTTTGGCAAATAGTAGATGAAATATGAAGGTGAACAAAATGTTAACGAAGCAAAGTTTAGCATTTTCAAAAATGACATGGTCGATATCTATGCTGATTCTAGTGGCAAGATGTTGACCGCTTCCGTTTTATAAACATAGCTTTAAAACAACTTCATGAACAAATGGGGGAGCTGGAGATGGATCTGTGTGAGTCAGATATGATGTTTGTCCAAGGTTTACTGGATATTAACATTTTAAACTTGTTTACAAAAGATCGGATGCAATTGAAGGACCAGTGTTTACAAAGCAAAAAATATCAATTTTCATTTAATCAAGGGCCACAACTCTGCTGTTTCTCCTCAAAGTTGGCTGGTTATTGAACTTGTTCAGGCTTTCATTGATAAACTATATGATACGGTTTGGTAAATATCAGATTAATAAATCAAGATAATATACTTTTTCAGTAAATCAAGAGCCTAGCTAGATTTCGACATTGTCCCATTTTCAATAATATCAACGAACTGGCCAACTTTATTAAAGATGGGATAAGACGAAATACAATTCTTTCTTCAATAAAGCTAGAGTCATGAATATGGTGTAACTTTTCCGATGTAGGTGATTTTCAAACATGAGCCAGTTTTAGATATTAACTTGTCCGAGCTTTTATTAATATAAAACCCCAAACACTGTTTGGTAATGACCAAATGAAAAATGAAGTCCATATCGTCTTAACGCGGCTATAGGGATGCCGAACGAAGAAATGAATGCACGACGGACAACGAACGATGGAAAACGTACATAAACCCCAAAGGTCATGACCCGAAAGGTCATGCATATGATTGTTGTTGTTTCTATTGAGCTCTTTTGAAATAAGAATTTGTGTTATTTGTGCATTTAGCCAAACTAATACCGGTCTGATCCCATTACAACCACAACACCATACTCAAAGAAGACAGAATGAACTCACAGAATTCTGATGTAGACATTCACTATTATTAAATCATTGGAATGTAAGGTACATACCAACTGACCCTGAGTTGCACTAATTGCACCATGTTTTATGTTGGTGTATGTTAACTAATATTCGATTGTCCATCCATATGCAGAAAAAGAAATGTGCAAAAGCCATAGAGTGAAGAAATACATGGGAGTTATTTAAGAAGAGGGATATTATGAACATGTTGACATACACCAGATTAACAGAATGACACCGTTCAGTACATTGGAGTTATAATAAGGAATAAGTATTACCAAAAACAAATAATGGTCAATTTCGTATACTCTCGTCTCATTGATTATAGTGTCCGTTAAATTTTTGCAATCGGAATTAATACATTTTAAACGGACTGTGGGCTATCTGGCACAGTTATTGGTGTCAATCCAAAACATGAAAACTCTCATTATGTGCTTCGGTTTCACCTGAAATTTGCATACGTTGTATGTGAAATGTGCATACAGTTTATGCATTGAATTAAGGCGCAATTTATTTAGGTTTAATTATTGTTAGCTATGTGTTACTCATTGATTGTTACTGGCAGGTTATAACTAAAACTTCCTTTGATTGCATGTAAAGTAATTAATATACTGTGTAAAGATTTTTGAACAATATCTAGAAAGTGCTTCAGGGACAAACATTTGTGAGACAAGCTGCTAGTGAATCTCAAAAATAAATCGTAAATGTTGTTCATATCCTCATAGTAGAAAAAGATACTCGTTACTAAATGAGAAAGAAAATAAAAATGAGTACGTGCAAAGGGTTTCCAAATTATATTACCTCTCGTGAAAAGATTTAATAAAACCGAGTCTGCTACCTTCTTTCTTGTGTGTGTTTGCTACTTCCAAGGGCTCCCCGGCCCCGCTTTTAGTATTATTTATAATATAGTATTACTACGACACAAAGTCATTACGATAATTTAACGTGCATTTTGTGTGTGAAGCTAAACTTGAAATTATGTGAAGTTCATGTGATTCCGTAAAAAAAGAGAACACCTCCGTGAAAAAAGAGAACAAACAACGTTTGTGTTTATTAATGTAAACACATATGTCTAATGTTTGTTATTGTCATGTGATTTTCACGTTTATGTTTGTTAATGTGATATAATGCACATGAAACTTACGTAAGTTATTGGTTAAACGTTTCATTATATTTAAATGAGAAACAAACAATAAGTTTTAAGCAAGTTTACGTGCAATAGTTTTGTTCACATTAAATTCAACTGAGGAAGGAATTGTCATGCGACATGTATCCAGAAACCTGCTACAGAAGAAAAATTACGTCTCAATATGTCACATTTACTGCTTCTTTTTTCGTAATATGTTTAATAAATCATACGGGAGAAGAATGATTATCTGTTATTGCAAACTTCATGGCACACTCTGTGAGATTACATATATGATTTGTTAAACATAAAGAAGCAGTAAATGTGACATATTGAAACGTAACGTTTATGAATTATTTTCCAATTGAGGTTGCAGTCGGCATAGTGCTTAATTAAAGAACAAGAGGAATTTGATTGGACGAGACTTTTGACCCCGTTCATTAACAATGCAGGTGCACCCATATTTATAGGTGCACCTGTAAAATTGTAGGTGCACCTATATATTGTATATGTGCACCTACAATTTTATGGGTGCACCTATAATTTTACAGGTGCACCCATAAAAAGTATAGGTGCACCTATACTTTTTATAGGTACATCTACATTTTTTTTATAGGTGTACCTACATCTGTAGTTTTGACCCCGATCGTACACCATACAGGAGGCCCTGTTTCCCTCTACTGGCTGTATGGAGACTGAGGTGGGGGAGGGTGGGATTGATCCAAAATACGAAAACCTATTGTGCATCATCTACATATCATTAACTAAGAAATACACCACATATGAACTTGAAATCTCAAAGGGTACAGAGGGAGTTAGCATCACAAGGCGGAAACTCCATTATAGTAAGTTACAACAAGAGGCCCAAGAGGGCTTATATCGCTCTACTGTCTATAATTATGGTGTCGATGGTGGAGTGGGATGGGCTGGGGGTGGGGGGGATAGAAGGATTGTGTGTCAGATATGTCAATATCAAACTAGTTTTATATCAACTGTCTTCAATTACCAAGAAATGGGGGAGGGATGTATTTGGCTCAAGTTTGATTGGCTTTAAAACAAATCAAACTTTCGACCACAGATTTGACCACAGGGTCACTATTTGAGCAAACTTGGTAGAGGACCATAAGCTGAGTGTAAATACAAAATATTAAACTCTTGGCACTTGTAATTTCAGAGAAGTAGATTTTTGTCCCTATATAAGTCTATATAAAACATGTGACCCCGAGGATAGGGCCACATTTGACTGCAGAGTCACCATTTGTACAAACTTGGTAGATGACCATAGCTGATGGTAAATACAATACAACATATTAAACCTCTGGCTCTTGTAGTTTCAGAGAAGAAGATTTTTTAAAGAGTTTTTCCTTATCTAACTCAATGTAAAACATGTGATCCCTGGGGAGGGGCCAAATTTGACCCAAGGGTCACCATTAAAAAAACTTGATAGAGGACTGTAAGCTGAGGGTAAATAAAAATATTAAGTCTTCAGAAAAGAAGATTTTTAAGATTTCCCTATATATAAGTCTATATAAAACTGTGACCCCTGAGGCGGGGCTAAATTAGACCCCAGGGTCACCATTTGAACAATTTGTTTAGAAGAACATAAGCTGATGATAACTACAAAGTATTAAACCGTTAGCTCCTGTAATTTCAGAGAAGAAGATTTTTGAAGTTTTTCCCTATGTAACTCTATGTAAAACTGTGACCACTGGGGCGGGGCCAAATATGAGCCCAGGGTCACCATTTGAACACACTTTGTAGAGGATTCATAAGCTGATAATAAATAAAAGATATTAACTGTTATCTCTTGTAGTTTCATAGAAAAAGATTTTAGAAGTTCTTCCTTATAACTATGTAAAACTGATCCAACAAGGGCCCCAAAGATCCCAATTAAAGCAATAAGAACCAAGGTTTCTTACGAGAAAAACAAATTAAAACAAAATAAATAAAAAAAGAAAGATCTTTTCTTATGGAGAAAAAAAAAATGCCTTCAGTGAGATTTGAAACCACGTCCACTGGGGTTTCCAGTATATACTGGGGTTTCCAGTGTACATTACCAAATATTGAAATAGGGCCATAACCATGACTCCGGTATTACTGGTTCGATCTGGCTGATTTTCAAACTCGTCCCAGCTTTCATTGAAATCAGCAATCTGGCTATGTTTGGGGAAGATCGAATACAAAATGAAGGCGCTAGAGTGTTCACAAGGCTGAAAATCAAATGTTTTCCAATAATTCAAGGGCACATAACTCCGGTGTTCCTGCTCCGATATAGCTGGGTTTTGAACTTGGTCGAGCTTTCGTTAATATTAACAATCTGTAAAGGTTTGGTAAAGATCAAATAATAAATAAAGGTGCTAGAGAGTTCACAAGGCATAAAATGGCATTTAACAGGAAAAAAACAAGGGCCATAACTCTGGTGTTACTGATTCAATTTCGCTGATTTTCGAACGAACTTGTCCAAGCTTTTATTGGTATTAACAATCTGTGCAAGTTTGGTAAAGATCAAATAATAAATGAAGGTGTTCACAAAGCTTAATATGGCATTTTTCGGCAAAATAAGGGCCATAACTCCGGTGAATCTAATTCGATCTGACTGGTTTTCGAACTTATCCGAGCTTCCATTGATATAAAGGCACTGGCTTAGTTTCGTAAGATCCGAATAATAATAAAGGCCATAGAGTGTTCACAATGTAAAAGTTAACGGACGACGGACGGACGGATGGACGACGGACAACTCGTCATCCAATAAGATCTAAAAATTGCATTTTTCCGGTCAATCAAAGGCCATAACTTCGGTGAAACTAATGCGATCTGGCTGGTTTTCAAACTTGTCCGAGCTTTCATTGATGTAAAGACTGGGGAAGTTTGGTAAAGATCCAATAAATAATGAAGGCCCTATCGTGTTCACAAGACATAAGACTACGGACGACGAAGGGCGACGGACGACGGACAAGGCCAGAAGAGCTAACAAATAAGTGCTCACATATGTACAATGTTTTCCTTCTATTAAAGGCTACAGGGGTTATAGCTAACGAAATACTTTATAACAGTGGGATGAAACATCCAGTTCTTGACATTATGCTGCCACTTCGGTTTATCCAGATTGTTTGAGCCAATATTTAACATTGTAGAGTAAGTTTTGTTTACCCGTAATGAAAACATCAACATTCCGCAAATTGAAAGTGACTTCAATCATAAGCGCTTATCTTTATATAATACGTAAGAGTTTTTCAAGAGCTCATAGAGTAGGCACTTCAAAGGAAGTCTTGATATAATTATTTTGCTTGATTTTTAATTTTTTTTTGTGATTTACCTGTAAACCTACTTATATATTAAACCATAGTAGTTGTTTGTTGACGTATTTTACATTACTACAGCAACAATTTAGGAGATTTGGAATACAATCACAGATAAAGATAACTGAGTGAGATATTTCCGATTTAATATGAATTACTACGGTATGCCAGTGTTTTCTTCTTGGTACTTAAACAGTCCCAGTACGTCTTGTCCTCTGTTTTAAACATAGAAGAAGATTCTTTATTACATTTCTATGCGTGAAAGATCGGGATTTCTTAGTGCAAGAATATTCATAATCGCTAAATATTTTTAAATAACTCAGAACACAATAATAACTAACGTTGCTAACTCAGAACACAATAATAACTAACGTTGCGACGTTGAGGCGTGATGTCAACAAAGTGTTGCTGACGTCGACGTCATCCTCCGACAACGTTCAATAAAGCGAATATTTGTTTGAAAAACGTAATTTAAATGTAATAAATAGATAATTTAACTGCTGGGATCGATTATTGGGTAATCCTTCACTTGACTCGCATGCGCTCGTTCGTGAAAAGAACCACACGTCTACCACTCGTGAAGGATTTCCCTATAATCGATCCCAGCAGTTAAATAATCTCTATTTATTCCACTCGTAATATGTCTAGTGGGGTCGAAGTAATCCCCACATAAACCATACAATCATTTTAATATTTTACAATAAGTCGTAATGACCCATGAGCAAAATGTTTAAATAGCAAATTGTATGTTAACATATATATTTTAAATATTCAATGGCGGAAATCAGTGTAACTATACACGTCTTACAATTTTCAGCTAACATAGTAATAGTCCAGAATATCACTCAAACATAAACAGTAATTTATCCTATTTAATTTATAGCATTGGACAGGAAAGTATAAATGTAATATTATATTTATGTCCATATACATATATATTATATATTCTGTGATGAATTATAGAAATTTCCCAGTTTGAGAAAATCTATAACATATCTCTTCCTCTACCGTGCTATCTCGCCTAGTGTGCAAGACAGCACAGTAGCCAGATCTTAGGAACTACTTTCTTAGCAGTTTGAAGAACTGTTAAAAACTTCTAAATTTGATGAAACAAGTGGTTCAGAAATGAATTTGCAACCTAAAAATGCTGGAAATGCCCCTTGAACCCCAGTCATCATCGTCTACAGGACGGTTCCAACCTGTGCCTTTGCAGCAATATCGTGACGTCATATAGCGCGAGTGACGTCACGATATGTATGTATTACTCCGCGCTGTCGCCAAAGGAGTGACAGAAGAAGGAATACGTGTGTCAAAAGACGATTGGAAAGAAATTCATCACAGAATATATAATATGTAGTTTAATTAACATTGTTGTCATGATATGGACAATGAAACATTCTTGCGATATAGAAACTCGTGCACAAGCGCACAAGTTTCTATATCACAAGAATCTTTCTCACTCGGGAATTATTTCCCGTATCACGACAACAATGTTAATTAAACTCTATTTAAATCTACAAAAGTCTTCTGAGTACTAAATTATTGTTGAATTCAAAGGCTTTGTAAGCATACATTGCTGACCTTTTATTATCACGAGTATTGTCTGTTTTACACAATTCTGTGGTGTTGTGCATATAACTGTGATTCAGAAAATACGATTTAAAATAATGTTTTCTAATGTCTTGATATAACGTGCATTCAAATAAGAATGCATCTTCAACTAAATCACAGGTTTTACATTTTCTATTCTCTCTTATAGTTTTGGTTGGTTTAGTCCAGCGCCCTGCTTTAATTTCGAGACGATGTGGTGAGACTCTTAATTTTGTTAAAGCTATTCTAAATTTCGTACATTTACAATATTTAAATAAGGTTGAAATTTAAAATCTGAAAAGGTTCGATAAAAAAATGCTCTGCTCGAGGTATGTAGACGTTCATTCCAGTTTCTCATAAAAGTATCATTCAAACGTTGCTTCAACTCTTGAAGAAAACAGTTTTTATGACCAACTTCCTGTGCATACCATACATCATTAAACCCAAGTTGGAACAATTCATTTCTTATAAGTGCAGCCCAATTTGTTTTATGAGGAAAAACATTTAAATCAATTAACATCGTGTTATAAACAATAAATGTATATTTTCTGTCTTTCTCGTACATACCAATAATTAATTTCGCAGCGTTGATCTATTTCTCTATAAAAACAACTTACTTTACCCGGAAGATTGGCTTGGTGTTCACCCAAACTGTCGGTTTTTACGAAACTATAAATTCCTGTCGAATACGATACTATACACTTACCGTTAGATGTACATATGGTGGCTGATATGTGCCATTTCGTCTTTTCGTTATTTCGCCTCGAAAAAACGACGAGTGAAATAACCCCGGGTGAAAAGACGCCGGGCGAAATAACGAAAAGACGAAAAAACGCCGAGCGAAATAACGCCGGGCGAAATAACAAAAAGACGAGATGGCACATATCAGCCACCATAGGTAAAGCTTGATTCCCGAAACTGTATACTCCTCGTTTACATTTTTACATTTACATGAAATAAACATTAGGATGATGTGTAGACAATGCATAATAACGAATATATTTTGAATTACAATGAACCAGGCCCAATGAACCGCTGTTTTGAACTAACGATGGAAGACATATGTGAAGGCATTGTGTATAAGAGACTAACGCGGTATATACATATTGCAGTGGAGATTGAACATGTTTCTATTTTCTTACTTGAATTTCGAACGGGTGGTTCAGCTACTGCAGCCTTTAAAGCTGCACTCTTAATAATTTTGTCCGATTTCATTAGTTCAAAAGTTGGTCGTTGATGTTAGAAATATCGAAAAAGGCCGTAACAGGGTTTAGTTTAATTTGTTAAACAAGACAGTTCATATCATGCAATACATGCTGATAAAGGTGATCCTTTGGGAGCAACAAACACAATTAAGAGAATAAAGCAGCAGACTTGGTTTTATTGAGTCTGTTCATGAGAAATAATGAAAGAAGCAACACCTCTCACGCCCCCTAGCACCGGCTTAAGCGGTATTCTACTTCAAAGCCATCTATAAGATGGTATTTGATATATGTGGCGTTCAATATTTATTATAAAATACATAGATATATTCATATAGAAACCTTTAAATTATTATTGATACTCTTTAAACAGAATGATTTTCTATATTCAATATTTTCTTCTTTTGTTCTTCTTTTTTCCCGAAATCAAAATGCCATGAGTCTAATCAAATACAATTACATGCACTGAGGATGTGTTGCTATTTAGTAGAATAATAATGACCAAGACGAGCAGCATATTAGAAAGCAAAGTGCTAATCTAAGAACATGTAATTAATTAATGTGCTCATAAAATATTTCATTAGCTTAATACATTAAACCAAGGCTTCTAAATGTGTGTCTTTGAACATGACATCAGCTAAATTAGTTACTATGCCTGAAGGTAATATCCCTAGTTCATCAACAGATAATTGGAAGAGTTTGTTTTTTGTATTTAGTTCTTTAAAGTACGATTTATTATCCATTCCGCTTGTTTTATGGCACATGTAAAGCATACTTGTGTGTTGCATCTTGACAAGACATGCTTCTATATGTTCTCATTTACCATTCAGACCAGATGAGTGGACCAAGGTCAAAAGGTCAATGGCAATCCAAAAACCGGATTGTGTGTGCCCTCTCGAACTCTTCTCTTGTTTCACATTATCAGAGGAAAAGGTAATGATAATAAGTATACTATTTCCATCAAAGCTATGCTTCAAACTATTAGGATATCTCACAGATACAAGTATTGTATCGAAAACAAAGATGAGTACGTAAAGCCCTTGGAAGGAAAGAGTTTAAAAATAATAATTCTCTTAAGAAGAGCATCAGTACACTTAACAACCACGGCAGTTGGAGCCAAGGAGATATATGTATAAGCACTAAGTAACGAAGTGAGTACGTGCATAAATGAAGATTTATGTACAGAGGATAAACCGTTTATCATAATTGAGAAGAACCTTGTAATACAAAATCAAATAGTGACATTAAATAAGTACAATAGCTCTGTATACATTGATACCGCAAACATTATATGATCCGTAATAATACAAAATGGTAACAGACAATAAATTTGCATAGTAATATAGAATAACTCATAGAAAAAAATATACAACAAATACTTTGCTATGGTAATACATTTAAAGACATAATAAATATTTCCGGACAGGGGAATAACAGAGAAACACATAGTTCGTTCTCTCTCTAATGTAGATATTTATTACTGACACAAACAAGAATATATGTTTCTGAAACATTGATGACTTTAAAAACTACCGTTCTAACTGCACAGTAATAATGCCGTTGTCATAGTGCAAAATAACATCACGGCTCTGTGTTCAGATATTCCCGGCGATTGCAGCTGCTTGTATTGGTTTCGACTACAGCGAACGAGTAAGCTGTACGATGATTTATAAAACAGCTCCAGTTAGGAGTGTGTGGCCACTTTGCTTGGATATCTTTATGAATGTGAATCATGACGATGTGTCAAGCACGTATATGTTGATTTAAGCTGAACAAGTGTTGGGCAATATTTGAGGAATAATTACACACGTTTGCAGAAGGTAGGCCAATGTTCTTAGATGTTCCTGTTTTTTTGTGTGTGTCTTTTTTGTGTGTGTTTTTTGTGTGTGTTTTTTTTGTGTGTTTTTATGTTTCTGTTTTCCTACTGCTCGTTGCTTTCAAGTCGAAATCCCATATATTATATTTAAAACCCAATACATGATTAGATTTTATTACGCATTTTAAAAAAAGAAATATACACTCAAGTGATATGAAAACGCAACACGGGAATTTCCGCTATATATTGTATATACTGCACACTTAATTGCACATAATATTCCAAAGAAATCCCAAGATGTTTTTTTAAAAAAAAGTTGCAGTTAACTAGAGAAAGGACACAAATGTGATGTTGTAGACGTTTTAATCACATTACACTTTGTAACAAGAACTTCATCAATGTTGAAGTTGCTCTTCGAGAAATTGAGCTAGTTCAGTACTGTATTTAACGTAAATAGTCTGCAAAATGTTGCATCCTAAGTTTGCTCACATGATTGAGCCAAACGCGTACTCTGTGAATAATGAAACATTGCAGGAATACTATTTGCTGTATTATTTGTTGTTTTAGTATTTTTTCCAAAAGGAAAGGTCTTACGTAGCCATGTACCATTCGATTAAAAGCAGCATATTGTACATACAATATATAGCGGAAATTCCCGTGTTGCGTTTTCATATCACTTGAGTGTACATATGAAGAGTTATTGTGTATTTAAATGCATTATTCTGTCATATGCTTCCCATATTAAAACTTCAAAAGAAAAAAATCTCAACCTGTTAATGTATTAATATATAAGTGTATTGATGATACAATATAAGCAGTTTATTAATTAAGAGCAATATGTGCTTTGTCTTTTAATCATTCACGCACACACAGTCGTAGACTGACTCTCGGTCATTATTTATAACTTATTTTATGATAGTTTGCAATCAGAACCGAATTAAATCTTAAAATCCAACATTTTAATATCAGTACTCAAAACCAGCACTTATGTTTGAAGCCAATAACTCAAAGTGGACTTAATACAGATTATATTTGATTTGATGATAGCTTATCATATTTGAAAAGTTTTTAGTGTGCGTTTATACTATGCTCTGACATATGTTTCCCATCTTAAAAGTACAAAAAAATAGCTCAACCTATTATTATATAAGTGTAGTTATGATATACTGAATCATATAAGCAGTTCGTTATATTAGAGAGATATGGTAGCTGAATACTCGATATATATCTCTTGCTAATAATCGATTTGATTGAAAATACTAAATAAAATATAAAGAAATCGATATTTCTTTTCGGACACGTTTTATCAGTATTTTACCTCGAACATATTTTCTTTGAGAAAAACGGAAATTTCAAAAACACAATGCAGTTGTCGAACAAGTTTACAGCTGAACATTTTTTTATATCAGACAATCGCTTTAATATTTTCTCAAAATTGTGTAGAACTGGCACCAGTATAATTAAAATTATGCAAACTTTCTGGAAAAATGGGTGTCTGAAAAATGACGTCAAAAGTGACGAACCATGCATTCTTTACGACGTTATATATTAAACGCCTTATTGATTATCAAAAAAAATTAAGTTTCACATTCAGAAAAGGTTACATTTTAATTTGGAGTAAATTTCATATGCTGTTTCAAAAATAATTCATAAGTGTGATTCCACCTTAATGATGTCGACGTCTTCGGGTGCGAACAGTTTGATGCTGCTGTTTCGATTTTCCATAATCCATAATAGCACAGTATGCCGATTATGGATGCTGAAAAAAGAGTGATAAACAAAGTTTTTCCTATAAAATATGATAGTAAGTCATGTTCCCACATTCAGAAAAGTTTTAATTTTAATTTGGTATAAATTTCAGATGCAATTTCAAAACAAATATCATAAGTGTGATTCCATCTTAAGCAACACGACGTCAACGCCATCAACTCTGTACCATTATGTATTATGGAAAATCGGCACAGTTGAGCGCAGGAGCGGACGTTGAAATCTCGACTGCAATTTGGAATGCCAATTAAAAATTGTTTTCAAATAAACGTTGTAACGTCGAAATAAATCATAAGAGTGAAGGACTTGCTTTTAAAATCAGACAAGTCAGAAAACTGATTGAAAGTAATTTATTATTTAACATAATTATTGTTTTTGCAAAACAATTGGTTGCATCTAGCACTACGTATATATCGTACCCGTTTTTGTCTTGCTCTTCTTCTCCATTTATAGTTAAGTAATTTTAGTATGTAATATAAAGGTAAATATTAAGCCACGGTGTGCCATTATAGACAAAAAGCACACCACGGCTATATGAAAATGGCGAAGAAGAGTTAGAAAGAAAGGTGCATTTTTATGACAAAATAGGTCGACATGTTTACAAAACGTTACGATTTGAACATATAAGTAGCATAAGATGCAAACGAATATTTGGCCAATAAATACATTATATTAAATTAATAAATTACGCTAAATTAATTTTCTTCTTAGTCTTTAGAGGTTACTATACGGCCGTGGTGTCTTTAGCTCGAGGGCCATGCATTATGTTGGCCATTATCGACAAAAGGCCGTGGTGTGCCTTTTTTTCAATAATGGCCAACTAGTGCCTTAATGACCCGAGGGCTTTAGCTCGAGGGCCATGCATTATGTGGGCCATTATCGACAAAAGGCACACCACGTCTGTATATTTGCCTTTTTATTACATACCACTTTAAATATTTTTCTGCCTTGTCTGTTTTTAAAAACCACGTCTGTCACTAGAATGATTCATTTCGACGTTTCAACGTTTATTTGGAAACAACATTTACTGGGCAGTGGAAATTACAGGCGTTATTCCAACGTCCGCTACTGCGTTCTATAGCTCTCCACTATGCCGTTTTTGGTGCTTGATGGCGTTGATGTCGTATTGCTTGATGACGTAGACCTCTTCGCTTGCGAACAATCTGTTGCAACTGTGCCGATTAATCCATAACACATTATGGTACAGAGTGCGGATTATGGATGTTGAGAAAGGACTGATTAACACAGTTTTTACTATAAAATATGTCACTATTTATCGTAAGGCATGCAATAATTCACTTTAAAGATATATTTCAAAGTTTCAACGTTTATTTATTTGGCGTGAAAATTGCCGTTGAAATGT
This sequence comes from Cyrtodaria siliqua, assembly GCA_037043455.1. Lineage (NCBI taxonomy): Eukaryota > Metazoa > Mollusca > Bivalvia > Adapedonta > Hiatellidae > Cyrtodaria > Cyrtodaria siliqua. The sequence goes on from JAWPHD010001698.1 coordinate 106,336, forward strand.
TAACCGTCTAGTCCTCAGTCATAGCGCTTCAATATGACGTCTTTGTATTGCTTGGTGACGTTGACGTCTGCGAGTGATGACAGTCTGTTGCTGCTGACAGTGTGCCGATTTTCCATTATCCATAATGGCACAGTGTGCCGATTATGGGTTTAGTAAAAGGACTGAAAATCTTTTTTTACTACTAAAATGTGTTACTATTTATAGTAAGGTATGTGATAATAACACTTTAAAGCCGTTTGGTGAAGACCGGATGAAAAGTTAACAAAGCAAAACAGATCACTTTTCACTCAATCAACGGCCATAACTCTGCTGTTTCTGCTCACATTTCGCTTTCATTGATATAAAAAATATGTCAAAGTTTATCAAATATCAGGTGAAAACCGAAATAACTAGAGATTTCACGAAGCAAAATATAGCATTTTTCAATAAACCTAGAGTCATAACTGTGTTACTCATCCGAGCTAGCTAGTTTTCGAATTTGTCCTACTTTCAATAATTGATAACATTATTTATTTCACTATCAAATAAAAAATGAAGGTGCTGACGTGTTAGCAACGCAGACTATGGCAAGTTTCATTCAAACAAGTGCCATAACTCTGGTCTTACCAATCTATTAAACCAGCTGTTTTTCTAATTTATCAAAGCTTTCACTAATATAAACACCCTGACAATTTTGGTAAAAATCAAATGTTCAATGAAGTACATATCGTCTTAAGGCGGAATAGGAGACGTTGGCCAAAGGTTTGACGGATGACGGACGACGGACAACGCGCAATCCCTTAACCTTCCGCGAATTTCGGCCTAAAGAGTGGAGCTAAAAACCTCTGAATAGTCCGATGAACATATTTTGAACAAAATAATGTTTTCACAAAAAGCACTGGAAACACAAATGAGGAACATTGTCCTCTTAAAGCATGCTTAAAGTCGTAAATTGTTTTGACCCAGTTACGTGAACTCCGGTTGTGTAGGTCGATATAATAGACATGTTAAGTGTTTAGAACTGATTGCCATTTTGAGTGGTGGTTGCTGATGTCTGTTAAGTAACCGTTTCATGGTAAGTTCCATATTTACTGATATGATTCATAAGAACTAAACAATAGAATACGAATCTCAATGTATAATAATTTTATAGATAATAATGCCGCTCTTATGATTAAGTATAGAGTTTGTTATTATTTTGCTTCCGGTGTCGTAGACGTCAAAAGTATTTCTTTCAAAAACAATCTCAACATGAACCCGTGAAGCATAAAACTCAACTAATTTTTGGAAAAGATAAAGCTAAGAAAAATGTTGCTAATGATAAATGGTATGATGGCGTCATGCAGATGGTCCACCTTACTTGCGTAATGTAAACTTGACCAAAGGCCATGACCCTAAAGGTCATGTACATGATGACAACATGAGCGTGTTTTGAACCTGATTTTGTTTGGGAAAATAGCAGGAAAAAATACATAGATCAACTACAGTCATTATATTGGCTAGCTAAATGTATTGACAGAAATATATATCAGCTTATTCTTGAGATTGTTTTTATCTGGCGAGCTCTTTCATAATGAGAGTTTTACTAATTGTTCTATCAGCCACAATACTACCGGTCTGATTCCATTACAACAACAAGATAATCAAAGAAGACAGAACTAATGCATATACTTTTGATGTAGAAAATAAATAGCATTAAACCACAGCAGGAATGCAAGGTACATGCCAAATTATCAGAGTTCTGACAAAACCATTTTTTATGCTTGTTAATGTTGATTTTTTCCCGACTGTCGATCCAGATGAGGAGAAAGTGCGAAACTGAAAGTGTGAACTAATATTAAATATGTTACGTAGAACGCTAATGAACACATGATACATATCAGATTAACAGGATGACACCATTTAGTACACTGGAGTTATCATCAGGAATAAGTATCATCAAAAAAAAACACTTCGGTTTCATATGAAATTTGCATACGTTTTATGCTTTAAATTAAGGCGTATTTTATCTTCCATTTAGTTGTTGTAAGCTATCTGTAGCTCATTGATTGGTGCTTTTAGATCATAATTAAAACTTCCTGCCATTTGAGTGCATGTTAAGTGCTTCTACCTGTGTTAAGGATGTTTGAAAAACATCTAGAGAGTGCTTTAGGGACATTTGTTTGACATGCTGCTAGTGAATCTCAAAAGTAAATCGTAAATGGTGATCATATCAAATATAATACTCGTTAATAAATGAGAAAGTAATTACAAAGGATTTCGTCGGAGGTGTTGAAAAATGTATTAACGGTCATGAACAGACTAAAAAAAAACGAGTGCGCTATTTCCTTTCTTTGTTTGTATTTGCTTCTTCAAAGGGTTCGCCGTTTCCGTATTTATAATAAAACAGTAGTACAACAACGACAAAGAGTCATTACGGTAAATTAAAGTGCATTGTTTTGTGAAATTTACCTTGAAATTATGTGAGGTTCATGTGAAGTTCATGCGCTTCTGTAAGAAATAAGACGAACACTGTTTTACTTCTCTTAATGTAAGCACATATGTCTAATGAATACTCTTTTCAAATGATGTACAACGGTTATGTTAGGTAATATGATATACTTCACATGAAAATTACGGAGAGTAAACGCGAAATGTTTGGTCAAAAATTTCTTTCTATTTAAATGGAAAAATAAAATAATAGATAATGTTAAACCAGTTACGCAGTGTGACTTCGTATAATGTTATTGTTTCAATTTACGTGCCACATATAATTCAAATGAGGAAGGAATTGTCATGGACATGTACCTAGGAATCTGTTACAGGAGAATATAATTGCATATCATAAGCAATTAATTTCAATATGGGATAAGTATTTACTGTTTATTTTGTCGTTTAATAAACCATGTGGCAGAAGAATAATTATCTTGTATTGCAAAATTAATGATGCAGTCTTTAGAGATTAGTAATCGCCTATTGTACTTCCCAATGAAGTTACCGTCGGTACAGTGCTCTATTAGAAAACAAATGGGGGCTCACATATGTTTTGTTTGTATGGTGTTTTACACATGTAAGGTTATACATGACGGTCGATTTTTTTTTGTGGTGGAGGCCGACCACCCACGTTTCCTGGGTAGAACCAGTACTGTACACCTCCCGCCGTCCATAAGAATCGACACTTCCACACTTACAAGTCGAGCTCCCAGTGGGATTTGAACCCGCAGCGGTGAGAGGCGAAGATTTACAACGCAACGTCGTTGACCATTCTGCCATGAAGACGATTACGCTGTTTTCCTGCTATTAATGCTATGAACAGGGTATCTGTTTAACCTGATTTTTTGAGGCATCAACAGTTTGCCAATTAAAAGAGACTGCAAACATAAACGCTTATATACACAATGCTACAGAGCTTTTCAAGAGCTCATAAACTCATAAAAAGGGTAGAAAATGCCAAGAACGACGTGATATAATTCTTATGCATTCGTCTTGATATTTCTGTGTTTTTTTTATTTACCTGTAAAACTACTTATAAATTAAACCATGGTGGTAGTTTATGTATTTTACATTACTACAACAGATATTTAGGAGATTTGGAAATCAATCAGAGATAAATATAATTGAGAGAAATATTTCTGATTTAATGGGTGATAGGTTTAGTTATCAGTTTGGTTTTTCTGAGAGACACAGTTAATACTTGGGTTAATTTCAGCTAACAACAAGGATAATATAAAAAGGTATAAATACATGCACTTAACACTTACGAATGTTTTATCTTAACAATATTATATACGTGTATTTGCAATGCGTGTTATGAAAGTATATTCTTTAAAAAAGATTGGTTAAAGTATTTTGATAGATAAAATCGTTTTGAACCAACCACCTGGATACTTTTGGAATTGTTGGTAAGAAGTAAAATCGATAATAACCGCGATAACATATTCATTTGCTAAATGTATAACACGTTCAATGATTCAGACCACTACACAATAAAAGCTCTTACATTAAATTAGTTAATATACCGGACGGCAGTTTCCCTGTCTCATCAACAGGTAATTGGAAGAGTTTGTGTTTTGTATTTAGTTCCTTGAAGTACGATTTATTACCTATTTAGCTTGATTTATGACACATGTAAAGCATATTTGTTTGTTGCGTATTGACAAGGCATGCTTATATATGTTCTCGTGGACGATAAGGAGCAGATTAGTGGACCAAGGTCAAAAGGTCAATGGCAATCTAAAACCAGATTTTGTGTGCCCACTCAAAGTTTTCTGCTGTTTCACATTAACAGATGAAAAGGTAATTATTACCATAAAATCTATGCTTTTTGCATTTAGGATAACTGACAGATGCAAGTATTATATCAAATACAAACATGAGTATGGAAAGTCATTTGAAGGAAAGAGTTTTAATAATTATCTTGGAAATATCTTCACTACACTGAAAAATTACGTCAGTTGGAGCCAAAGAAATATGTATAAGCACTAGGTAACAAAGTGAGTACGTTCATAAATGAAGACTTATGTACAGAGGGTAAAATCATAATATAAATACAGCCTTCTTGAGAGGAACCTTGTAATACAAAACTAATTAGTGACATTAAACAAGTTAAATAGCTCATAAGACATTAATATTGCAAACATTATATTGACTCGTACTAATACAAAAGTGTAACAGACATTAGAATCGCGTAGAAATAAAGTATATATCATAGAAAAATATAAAAAAAAAGACTTTGCTATGGTAACAAATATCAAGTCATAATACATATGCCCCGACAGGGGAATAACAGAGAGGCACATATTGTTTTTTAATAGAGATAGTTATTATTGACACAAACAAACATATATGTCACTGTAAAATTGATGACTTTAAAAATACCGTTATAATTACACAGTGATAATGCCGCTGTGGTAGGGCAAAATAACATCACGGCTCTGTGTTCAGATATTCCCTGCGATTGCAGCTGCTTGTATTGGTTTCGACTATAGCGAACGAGTAAGCTGTACGATTTTATACAAAACAGATCCAGTTAGGAGTGTAAGGCCACTTTGCTGGGATATCTTTATGAATGTGCATCATGACTAAATGTCAATCACGTATCTGTTGATTCATGCTGAATAACTGTTGCGTAATATTTGAGGAATAAGAACACACTTTTGCAGAAGGTAGGCCAATGTACGTAAAATAACTATGTGTTCCAATTTTATTTGTTCTTATTTTTATTTTAATTTGTAATGTTTCTACTGCTCGTTTCTTTCAAGTCAATAATACAAATCCCTGTAACTATTATATAATAAAGTCCATGGTATGGTATTTCATTTCTATTTTTATATAGTGGATATTTGATTTTATTATACAAGTTCAACATTTCTTTATACTTTATATGAAGAGTTATTGGGCGTTTAAATGCTGTTTTCAGTCATATGTTTCCCATATCAAACGTTTAAAAGAAACAAATTTGACCTATTAATAGATAAATGTACAGATGACAAATTTATAAACTGTTGTTTGCTATATTAGAATATTAGAGAGATATGTGTTTTGTTTTTTAAACATACTGGCCTTTTTCTCAGTGGTTATAGTTTCTTTTAATATTTTACAATTAGGACCAAATTAAATCTTATAAATTCAATATTTGTTTCTGAATAGCACTGAACCACCGCTTATGTTTGAAGCCAATAGGGTTCCTAATACAGACTACTTGATTTGATGATAACATGTCATAAAAAGTTATATGAAAAGTTCGTAGAGCCCGTTTATACTTCTGACATATATTTCCCACTGACAAATGTTTCCTATCTATAAAATACAAAAAAAAAAATCAGCCTATAAATAATAAGTGTAGAGATGATATAAACATATGAACAGTTCGTTATTTTAGAGAGATATAGAAGATAAATAAACTCGATTAAACCGAGAATTCTGAGTACACACGAGTTGTGACCTAATAAAACATCTTAATTCATTCATTTTAAGAACAGATAAATTACAGCATTTGTATATTGTTCCAGGATAACTGATTTGATGGATATGAATATCATGAAAAGCAAGGGTCGTTGTTTTCAAGTCCAAACCACTAGGATTTGCTATCTCAAAATATGAACTCGCTGGAAAAAATATAAGCTGACATAATTAACACTGTATGCCCATCTTTTAAAATCAAAGCTAAAGGCTTTTTCACCATTTTCACCTTTGGAAAGCATTCTCCCTTAATCTGTACCGTTTCGTTGACGTTTAAATGACATCTACTCGTGTTGTACTTAATACGTTGACAATGCGCGATAAAACTTGGAAGTTTATAATTGCATTTTGTTATATAACAAGAACAAATACTATTGTAGTGGGGAAAAAAAAACGAGTAATTTTTAAGCTTTATTTGAAAAAAGCATATTTTATATCTCATAAACGATGCCTTACTGCACATAGGCCGTGGGACCATAACTCTAGAGATTAGGATAATTCATGACTCTATACTTATTATAGTAGAACTATGTCTAATATTTCTAATAACACTTGTGTATATTAGTAATAGCTTTAACATAAAGCAAGTTTGTTTTGCTAAAATTTCATTTTGACCCAGAAATTAAATGGACTAAACTGTTTAACTGTAAAAAGCACATTAAGCCTCTTTATGTGATTACTGATCATAACTCTAAGCCTCTTAATTTGATTACTGATCATAACTCTAAGCCTCTTTATTTGATTACTGATCATAACTCTCTCCGTCGTTTGATTGTTGTTTTAAAAAAAAACGATAGTATCGCTTGACTTGTTCAATGCTGTATAGTGACCATACGAGTATTTAATTATTTGTCTTGAGTTTTATATTATTGATACGCATTACTTTTGACAAGCGTGGTGGTGCTCGAGAGAAAAACAAAGCTTAGGTGAACTAATAGCTTGGCTGGGTGGGTGGAAGGGATGTGGTGTCAAATATAGCTATTTTTCCCTTTTTAAGTTCTCCGGCCATGTTTTCTTTCATGAACATGTTTATTTATTCACAACAATATATTTTTACAATTTACATATTGCAATTTCTGTGAAAAGCGAGAATACGATTTTATTAAAGACGTAGAAAACTTTGAACAGGTAAATGAACCCACAGGTAACTGTTTTTATCAGTTATATGGCAATAGTTTTGCAGCTATACAATTCAGATTTACCTCATTTTCCCATGCAGTCACGCAGTGGTAAAAGTAGTATCTACGCCATGCAAATAATACTTATTTTTACATACAACTTAGTAGCTGATTTACATATATGTTTCTCTCCGGGACTATCACGAAATGACATACGGAAGTACTTTTGTTTCCTAATAACAAGCAAGCTATAATTACCAATACCGCTATCTCGTATGTTTTACTTGCTAATTAAAGAGACTGAGTATAAAATACTATTTACCCTATACTGAAACGAAAAAGAAACCCAACACGGGAATTTACGCTATATGTATAAACAAACTCTTTACGTTAAAGTTCTCCGGCCATGTTTTGTTTCATGAACATGTTTACATTTGTTTAAATCGAAATCTATACACAACACTAGAAATTTACAATTCACACATTGCAATAGCTGTGAAAAGCGATAATAAGAAAACTTTGAACAGCAGTAGGAACGCCAATCCTATGACGTATGAATATCTATCAAACAAGGTCACGTGATAAAATCGATAACAAAATGACATTATCGGGAAACTTGTCACTGGTCAGATTTATACACCTCTTATCTATAAACTGTGACTATGACAAAACACAATCACTGATCGTTGTTAAAGTAATAATATTCACAAACTACATTAGTCGATCATAATTGGTGTTCACTTCGTGTAATTCCCATTAATAGTTAAACGTATTTTTCAAAGGGATGAATTTAGGTTGTTTTAAGGTTTAAATTGCCGACATTGCGCTTTTAAATCAAAATCGATTCTTTCGTCATTTTAGAAGCGAGAATAAAAACAAATGCATGTACGCGGAGATAAATCGTTCCTCTGTCCGTATGCAAAATTTAAATGAAATCGGAGACTTACATGACCCACGGACTCAAATACGGTATTTACAGACCCGACTGGATACAAAAGAAATGAACTAATTCCATTATTTTAATACATATATTTCAAATGTATGTATCCATGCATTTCAGATTAAATTTCTGATCTGTACATGCTTTTGGTTTATGCCGGAGTGCTCAAATTAGGTTTTAGCAAACTAAATTGCAACGGTACGTCGGGAAAGGAAATGAGAATGGTGAAAATATATGTTTCAGTGCTAATTTTCTGAATCCGAAAAAATAGCGAAAAAAATGAACAATCGCCTTTCGAAGTTAATGTTCACCCGGGATATAAAACCGTGAAATTATGAAATCCTTCTTAAGAGTTATATTGATTTCAACATTGTTGTGTATTTAATAAATTATTAGAGTAGAATGTTCACAGATTTTCTCAAGGACACCATTACGGTAGTATCCCTGCAACCTGCCCCGCTCCGCCCCTCACCCCACCACCACCCTCCATACCGTATTGATTAAGTTGTATATAGCTGTGAATGCGCAGTTTTAATCAAATTCGATTCATAACCTAATTAACAGAAACATGCAAAATTCATTATATTCCTGAAAATACGATTATCTGAGTCACCGTATCTGTATGGTAAATTGAAAGTACTAAAAGTACTGACTACTAAATGTACTGACAGACTGCGGTTATGAGGAGATTGCTAGCGAGAAAATGCAGTGAGGTTAATTTGCGTATTTAATATCGAAAGATAGGAAAACATTTCATTTTTATGCATAAAATACATACTTTAAAGACATATTTTTCTAACTTATGACATGCTACATGCCAATTTACCCCCACTTTATTGTCTCTCCTATGAGGTAGCTTTTAATTTTCTCATAACGGCAGTCTTTGAGTACTTTAAGAACTTTCATTGTTCGAGTGTGTTTTTTTAGCATTTGAATACGTTTGGTAAAGATCTGATCAATCATGATTAATCCTGAATGACCGAAAACAAAACAAAGCACTTATAATTTAACTAATGGTCATACGTCTGGTATTTCTGCTCAAATGCGGATGGACAAACTTGTTCAATCAATATTTGTTACAAATACTCTGACGAAGTTTGCTAAAGAGCAGATGAATAATAAAGGAAATAGGGTGTTGAAAAAAAGAGCAAAATATAGCATTTCTAAGTAATTCGAGGACCATAACTCTGCTGTAGGCATGGTAGGTAGAGGATGTTTATGGGGCGGTTATGGATGGTGTTCAAACTTATTAAAGTTGTAATTGATATTAATAATTTGAACGAGTTTGGTAAATTTTGGATAAAAAATGAACGAGAAAGAGTCTTAACAAGACAAGGTTTAGCATTTTTAAATATTTTAAGGGTCATACCTTTGCTGTTTTAGTCCGGTATGACTATGTTTTGTTTAGTGTTTGCAAACATAGAGCAAATATTTACATTTCTGTTGCTCATGTGATATCAATATGCGCATTAGGTTTTGATTACAGTATGCCTTGCATCACATAACTATCCAGTGTAGCGCAATCGGCAGCTCATTCGTCTTACAGTAATGGTAGTTGTGTTATGATTTTTTTCGACGTATTTATTTTGTGTTTTATAAGTAATGGTAGTTGTGTTATGATTTTTTTCGACGTATTTATTTTGTGTTTTATAAGCTAACGGTTACGTTAATTCAGCTTTAACGGTAAGTTATATATTTAACAATATAATGCAAAATAAATATACAGAAGAATACAAATCTCATTGAATAATAGTATCGCTAATAAATTTCGCGGCAGTTGTATGAATCGGACTGGTATTGTGTTGCTCCCTCAAGGTAGTGTTTTATAAAGAAAACAAAAAACAATCACTGCTAGACTAAAGCATAAAATACAAAAAAGTATGAAAGGAAATGTTAGAAAATCGTCGAACACGACACATACAAACCATATTGCAGTCACGGTTTGATTGAGACTGTTCATGAACGGTAGTGAAAAATGCGCTACCGTTCATGCCCTCTAGTCTTGGGTTGATCAGAACTCAATCTGTAAATTGGCAATGGTACATAAATTTGAGCCATGCCGAAAATTATATGCATAATCCGATCTGGCTGGTTTTCGAACTTGTACAAGCTTTCATTGATAATAACAATCTTTGCAAGTTTGGTAAAGACAAAATAATAAATAAAGATGCTAAAGAGTGTTCACAAGGCAGGTGAACAAATCAATGGCCATAAGTATGATGTTACTGATCCGATCTGGCTCCAAACTTGTAAAGCTTTTATTGATGTTAACAATTTGTGCGAATTTGGTAAAGATAAGAAAATAAATGAAGATGCTAGAGTGTTCTCAAGGCAGTTCAAAGGCCATAACTCTGGTCTTACTGATCCGATCTTCGAAGCTTTTATTTATGTTAACAATCAGTGCAAATTTGGTAAAGATCAAATAATAAATAAAGATGTTAGAGTTTTCACAAAGAAAAAATTGAGTGTTTTAGCAAAGCAAGGGTCGTAACTCTGGTGAAACTAATCCGATTTGGCTGGTTTACGAACTTTCAATGATATAAAGACCTATCGTGTTCACAAGACAAAAGTTAAGAAAATTCTACGAAAAACGACGGACAACTCGCCATCCCTAAGCTCTGCTTGAAAATTTTCCAGTAAAGCTAAATAGTTTTTTGCTACAAAGGTCATGCAGGTGACAACACAAAAATGTGTTTTGCTAATATAAGTTTATTTGGTAGAATAACAGGATAACAAATAGATAAACCCCAATCTATAAATTTGGCTAGCTGTAATTATTGATAGAAATGTATTTCATGTATTAAGGAAATTGTGTTTTTTATCTAGTGAGCTCGTTCAGACTGATACTATTTACTGTTTGTTTAATGAGCCAACATAATACCGGTCTGATCCGATTACAACAAGAAGAGAATCAAAGAAGTCTGAAATATTGCATAGACTTCTTATTACGTGGTCCCGGCTTAGTTTCATTAAGCGATGGGAAAGCTTATATTAGCAGATTTTTAAAATGGATATTTCGAAAATAAAACAGGTTTAAAACCATTTTTACTGAAAAAATGTGATAACCTGTTTAAAATTACCTATTAAATTTTTAAATGCAATATTTTTAAGCCGGAATTAAGGTTTTATTTCATATCCCAGCCAACTCAATTTTCGCTTCTTGGACTGGGTATGAAAGTTTATACTCGGACCACGTAATGGATGTAGACATTCAATATTATGAAATCATAGGAATGTAAGGTGCACGCCAACTGACTACGGTGTTTTGATAGCACAATTTTATATGATGAGTTATATTTGACTGTCTATCCAGGTAAGAGACGGGTGAGGAACTGATAGGGTTTAGTAGTATTACATTACTTGAATGTTATTTACGTAGATGGATATTATGAACATAATGACAAACACCAGATTAATAGAATGTCAAAATTTCAAGGCATTATATAACAACATTTAGGCCATTGGACTCACCTGATAGAATAACTGCATGATTTTATCAAATATGTATAATGATTGATTTGTTATAGTCCAAACTAAGTATACCGAGCAAAAATGAAAAGTACCCCTTTTTCTTTCCCTTATTGTATAGACAGCAATAGGAAATAATAAATTATGTATTATAATAATTAGATTAGTCCAAACAAAAGTTTTTTTTGAAAAGTTCACTACAATAGGGAGTTATCCCCCTTTTTCTTAACCATGTATTATTGTAAAACACATAAAATCTACAAATATTACCTCAATTTGTCCAAGACAATATTCTCTATACGTTGTCGTTTTCGAAAAAAAAAATGAAAAGAAAAACACCACACCGATTGTGTAGGTAGCAGCTTTTGATTATCAAAAATCATCAAAATACTTAAAAGAGCATTGCTTGGCAACATTTGAAAGTGTTTAAAGGAATATTTAGTACTCAATGAAATGTGCTTAAAACCTCAAACATTGTTTAATTAAAGCGCCGTTCAAGCTGTCCTACGCTCTCAAAAACTGGCCTATGGGAATACCAGCAAAAAAGGGGGTGCTTTATTTTGGTGGGTATATGTATTTTTCACACACCTGTTGCTAGCAGTTTGTTTTTCTGACAACACGTATCGTAATATTATGACGAGTCATATTGATTGTCAAAATAAAAGTCGAGCAGGAAATGCAGCTTTCACAGAACACAGTCAACCTAAAAACACGAAAAAGGACAAAAATGAATGGCAATTTTAACAAAGAATAAAGGCATATGACGTCACAAACATAAAATGGGTGAAAATAGGGCTACCACATTGGAACGGTCAGTGGCAAAAAAAGGCCGCTGGGAGTTTAAACTAGGTTTTAGGGTGCACCAAACCTCACACTTACCCTACTGTCATTAACTATTATTTAACCAACAAGGCAGCATTAATAGGCAATATAAGTAAAACACAAAGATGCTCGTGTATTTATAAACACATAAAACAATAGCATAGAAAACCACAAAGAAGTATACGCAATGACTTGGCAGAAGCCAGAGCAACAAGAGAACAAACCATTGAGGGCACAACAAGACAACATTGCAGACACACATCAAACGCCACCGTCCTTTTTGGGCTTTAGGTAGACGTTATCATACGGTCCACATCGCACAATTAAAGAGGAAAGCATTGTGGCAAAATGTAATGTGTCCACCACCAATCGTGCAGTGCGTTTCAAAATGATAGCGTCATAACCTATTTTGATAAACCGTTTAACAAGTTTAACAAAGATAGTATGAAAGTGATCATTACCAAGGATCTTACGAAGTTTGTAAATCACATCACCATAGAAGTCATATTGTCAAAGTCCTTGTCGCAGAAGAGTTCTTAAATTACTTTTATATTTGGAAAGAAAATCAGGGTTAGGATAATACAAATTCTACAAAGGTTTTACGAAGTTTATGGTACCGGTAGCCATAATGGAATAGCTTTTTAGTCTCATTTGTTCTAAAAATGCAACCCCTTGCGCTTTAATCATGTTAACACGTAATTATTGCCATTATTCCATTATTTCCATTTCCAGCGGCGTATGGTCCCAGTATCTAAAGAAATTATATGCACCGAAGAGCGAAATAACAAAATGAGAGCAGCGTTTATGAAGAGTAACAGTCAAAAGACTAAATTAAAAAGCAATCAACATATCATATGGGTGGTTAAACAATACCCAGAGCCTTTATCGACCGGAGTAGTGGACGTTGTATGCACTCTGTGGAAGTTTGACGTTTTAGGATGTCAATATCATTAAGTGCCAGTGCCTAACACTAATCGATAATAGCAAAATGTATGTTTACATTACGATATCACAAAATTACCAATAAGCATATACTATTACAAATGCATCCAGTCTGCACTTGTTCTATTAATGCAACAGTAAGTAACTTCACACAAAGGGTATTTGTAAATACGCGTTTATTCGATTTTATCAATATCTGGGCATTGTGTTTATCACTGATAAAGGCTAAACAATTAACAGGGCGTTGGAAGATTAGTTTTATTTAGCAATGTTTGGTTGCCTTTTCTTCAAAATTATAAAATAGCCTATCATTTCAGCATCCCCTGCATTTCATAAATGATTGTGTATGCTGTAAACCATTTTTCATATAAAGTGTTACGGTCAGTTTTAAAGACTGTCTAAAAATAATAAGCAAATTAATTACCAAGACAATGCCATTCACAATCATCATTTAGTTATGTACACCCCGAATAGGTGGACATACCTTTTTCAGTGGTGTACTAAATTAAAGATATAAAGGCTGAAACAAAGGAAATGTATCAGTATGTCATAATTAAAGAAGTGTGAAAAGTGTGAGTATTGCGTAACGAGTTGGATTTCATCCTTTAAAGGATGGACAATAAGGAAAAAACAGTATACTTCCTCGAGTCGGTGTAATGAGGCTTTGTTGTTAGAGATTTCGTTTTGATGGGATATACTTTTATTTACACTGTCTTGTCAAGTTAAGCGCAGAAGACAGGATAATAGAGAGGCTGGGTACACTTGGGTGCTGCGATTTCTATAAGACCATTTGCCTCGTTTGTATTGCGTTGATGCACTTAATTCGATAGTTAAGCATATTTTACCTTACATTAATTTAGTATAATATAATACTTTACACTAATAGCACTGTTTCGGTCATCTGATTATTTATAATTTACACAGACATCATACAGTATGAGATTACTAATAGACAAAATGTACACAAGTTAGTGTTTGGCACATACATCTAGATAAATTGCTTTTTGAGACATCAGAACGGTAAACATGTCAGAATGCTTCTTTTAGATACAACTCATTTCTTTATTGATATTCTGGAAATGCTATGCAAGAAAAATGTTAAGTACTTTATTTACACTTTCGCAACACTAAGTACTTTGATCCTCAAACAGTAGAGTACGGTATTGTAATTTGCGGTAATGTTGTGCAGAACATTTGTTTAATTAGCACGACTTCGATTATTGCTAACACTGAAACCGCGTGCAGTGCTGCATTAAACTAAAACTGGTCGCGATATTTGAAACGCGTAAAAGCGCGCAAACTAAACGATAACGTTGTCAAACGATATTACGTTTAATAGCAGGATATGGGTTTTACATGAATTACAAATCGATTATGACATTGCTTGAAATCATTGTATCAACAGACTTACATGGAAACAACTGACATAAATAAACGTGTACTGTCCTAATACTATTCAGATATGCAGGAATTTCAGTTGGTAACCACCGCAGCAGTGAGATCGTATGGTGTTAGATTTAGAAGAAACATTGTGAGATTAACGGATAAATCGGTGTTGAATGGAGCAGTGTAAAGATTTTGCCGTATTTATTCAGACAAGTCGTTTTGAAGCATGTTATCACTTCATAATTAAGATCACTATTGCACTATACTTATTCTAGTTTATTCCAATCGCATTCCTTTAGATTCACACGTTAATCAACTATTTTAATTTTGCCATACAATTAACGAAATAGAAATACATGAAAATGGTATTCATGTTGGATTTCCACTGATGTTCAACGACACATAGTTTTGATTTGTTTTGCGCCCTAGTTGTCGGTATCCATTTATGTAAAGAACCTGTACATACTACTTCATTTAGAGATATTTAATGTTTTAACAGTAGATACAATAGTCAAACAGAATGAAGTCGACCAATAACTCATATTTATAATAACAAGTAATTACAGGAATAAATAGAGGTGACGTATGCGACACTACGAACACAAATGTGATGAAATAGGGGTACCGGCTTGAAACGGACAGTGGAAAAACGTCCGCTGTGAGGGGAGGATTACGTTATATTAAGTTATATTGTCGTCCCCATTGTCTGGCTAATGTACATAAAGAAGTATCAGAGGTTTGATATTGCATCAAAGATGACTTTGAAAAACAGAAACACAAGTCGACTAGGAAATGCAGCATTCACAAAACGCAGTCAATCAAAACCACACATTCAAAACTACGCATTCAAACGACGCATTCAAACGACGCATTCAAAACAAACAAACAAACAGTAGACTTATACATACTTATATAGAAGGATATTATGTTCACCTAACTTTTGAACACGTTACTTTATTATCAAATTTACGCTAAGCAACATAACGTCAGTATGCGTATTATATTATAATTCACTTAACTGGTGAGGCAACGAAGACGCATTCTTATTTTTAAATACGATATGCCGTTTTCTTTTATCTGAATACACACTATGCAATTAAGAATGTGCAACGGCAATTGATATGCTTAGATTTTACACTGGTTTATACAAATACAGGGGCTTTAACGCAACATTATATATAAATAAGTAACACATGCTAAGAACTGTTTTACGTCACTATACTTACACGCATTTATATGTAAATCTAAGCTTATAAATAATATTATCCATTTAATTATAGGCAAATAACATAAACATTTTAGTTTGCGGTAGAGATTAGGCCTACTCTGCCATTGCGTTTGTTGGTTAATATGGTTTCTATAGGGCCATTTTCCTAATGTGTGTCATTTTAATCCATACGAAGTTAGCATCTCTAAAGTGTTTTATAACATGAACGTTATCTTTGTAATACTATGCTATCTCACGGTTAAATGGTCAATTCCATCATTGTTTTAAGCAATATTTATTTTCTATCATTTTAAAAACATTACAATATGTACAACAAATGTGAAACAAGAATGGAAAGAAAGCTATCATTTATAGAGTTCATTTACAAGCATCTCCGTTGTATTACTGTGCATCCATTTTATTGTCTGTCATATAACATTCAAACACATTAGACCGGCCAAACTGTCAATGCAAATATATTCAGACGATTGCTTGAAACGATCATTCTTCACCTCTCAGTATTATCAGTACTTTGAGTTCTCATTAAACTGATCGGACACATCAGAGTATCATCATGAGCCTGTTTACTTTCAGAAGCAGCATTAGGTTTAACGGTTCCATATTCTTATTTATCATGTCGATCTGCTTAATTCTGCCGAGAAACAGGGTGCCTGAGATAAAACCTTATCTCGGCATTTACATTCCTATCCCGTCAGGTGCACTTTTTTTATGACGTCAGCTCATCTTTTGATGACGTCAGGGTATATTTGATTATATCTGGGTAGTTTTGAATGTAACAAACGTGGAAAAATGGAAAAAAAGGTAAATTAAATTATTTTAAAACGATCAACATGAAAAATAGAATATCATGTTAGTGCCTGATCGTATCCAGTTTATCTGGTTCGGCACGAAAAAAATGAAGCCCTCGGCAAAGCTTCGGACTCCATTTTTTTTCTCAGCCTCACCTGATAAACTGGATAGGATCAGGCACTAACATGATATTCTCTATATAGTTTGCCGAGTGTTACCTCCTAATTATGATGTCCGATTAGAAAATGATTGATGGTAACAGTGAACTATAATTAGTCAAGCGTATTACGACCAGGGTTCATACGAGTTTTGAGAGACGTTTCATCTGTTAATGTGTTTCAAAGTAGGTGAGTTTATTCGTTATCATTAAACACAATTATGTCAGTGTTAATGGTCTCTGGGAATCAATATTCAGAGATCAGATATGAATACAGGATAACCGACTTGGAACGGTCAGTAGTTAATACTGGTAAGCTTAAATTAAATCGTCTGATTTTAAATCGATTTTAACTGTACATGACCTCGCTATTTTCCGGTCTTCATTGCCTAAAGATAATATGAATAAAAGTACATCTCATCAAAAGGAAATCTCTAACAATAAAGTCAACAGCCAGAGAAAATAACAGAAGATACACCTAAATGTTGTTGTAGATATATATCAACGAAAAAACACACCAGTTGCAACCAAAGAGAACACCAATATAGGGTACGGCCGAAACACCTGAGGGGAGAATGTTCATGCACCTACTTCCCTTCTCCGGATTTCAGAAGGTGCAGTCATAGAATATCACGATGTCGTCCAGTAATTGCTCAAGCGAAAAGTGAAGCAATCCAATACATTATATGGATTAATCTTAACAAACTATCCTACCTACATAGTTTCAATACCTCATATGCAACCTGGTGTACTATTACGCTGCATCCCATGAATGCTATGCTTAGCATAAAATATAGTAGCGTGAATTGCCAAATGGTTCATTCATGACACAGGTATTGTGTACGTAAACACAGTATTTCAAAAGAACATTTAGTTTCACTTACAAAGGCTTAGAGGTTTCCGAATTTTCAGATTCATAGTAACTCCTTGAGTAATTTCTGAATGACACTGTAATTGTAAAGAAATATCTTGTAGGAATTTATAAGTGGCATTGCAAATCTATTAAGAATGGAATCTGTATTCATCTACAGATGACGCAGTAATAGACAAATTGCTAAGGAATGAAAGTATATGTAAAAGTAGACATAAATATCGAACACCAAAAGTAGAATTCAAGGACGACAGCCAACCACAAACACACAAAGAAACAAAAAACAACTATATATATATAAAGAAATATAAAAAGATCGGACAGGGAAAGTAGCATTCAAGGAGGACAGTCAACCACAAAACACAGAAACAAACACGCAAACACAAACAAGAAGGCAAAGGTATTAAATGCAAACGACATCACAAACACAGAAGGGTTTACAATAGGGCTACCGCCTTGGAACGGACGTGGCAAAGTAGGCCACTGGGGGTTTAAACCATTTCTAGGGTGCACCAAACCTCACACTTACCCTACTGTCATCCCATTAAAACAGGACAGTGTAAATAAAGAAATCCCTGCCATGACCTAATCTCTAACCAATAAGGCAGCATCAATAGGCAATATAAGTAAGACACAAATATAATCATGTAAATATAATACCAAAAAAAAATGGCCTAGAAAGCCACAATGAAGGTATTCAATAACTTGGCAGAAGCCAGGGCAACAAGAGAATAAACCATTAAGGACACGACAAGAAAGATGATTAAAAGGCAAAATAAGACGTCACAAATACAAAATGGTTGACAATAGGGCTACCGCCTTGGAGCGGTGAGTGGCAAAAAAGGGGGCTGCTGGGGATTTAAATCAGGTTCTATGGTGCACCAAATCTCACTCTTACCCTATTGTCATTCCAATAAACGGGAAAATGTAAATAAAATTATCCCCGCCAGGTTATAATCTCTAACAAACAATGACAGCGTTAATAGGCACTAGAAGTAAACACATAAATCATCATGTATATATAATATAAAAAACAAAAACTAAGAAAGCCATTAAGTAAGTACTCAATAACTTGGCAGGAGCCAGAGAAACAATAGAACAAACCGTTAAGGGTACGACAAGACAAGATTATAGACAAACATCAAACGCTACTGTCCTATAAGGATTTAGGTAGACGTCATCATAGGGTCAACAATTAGTCAGGTCATCGCACAATCAAAGAGGAAAGCATAGTGGCAAACTGTAAATGGGTCAAACAATACGTTGCAAAATGATAGGGCCATAACATTTTTTGATAAACTTGTTAACGAGTTTAATATAGATTGTATGAAAGTGATTATGACCAAGGATCTTACGAAGTTCATAAATCACACCACCATAGAAGTCAGGTTGTGATAGTCCTTGTCGCAGAAGAGTTCTTAAATTACTTTTATGTTCTAAAAGTAGATCAGGGTTATGATAATACAATTTTGCATAGGTTTTTCGAAGTTTATGGTAAGGGTAGCCCTGCTGGAGTAGCTTTTTAGTTATACAAATATTACGAAGATTAAAGTCCTCAACACGACTACATGCTCTAGAGGAACGAATAAGTAGAGAAACATAGACCCCATAAGAAGTAGCTCGGGGATAATTAACACTATCAAAATTACAATCATCTCTCTTGTCTTAGATTTTACTAATTATTTTGCCATATTCAATAGAAAGTAAGTGTAAATCAACAAATGAAGCGACATTATCAGAAATGTTAGCTTTGTTGAGTTGAAGTTCTTTAGAATAGATGCTATTAACCATAGTAGAAAAGAAAGGATTCTCAATGTTCAATATGTCATCCAAATACCGAGAGGTGTCATTAAAGGTTTCAATAACAGTATCGGATGAAGGTCTCAACATGAAATCTCTTTCATTGCAATACAAGAACAAATCTGCGACAAGATGTACACAGTTCGTACCCAAATATCGAACAGGAAATGTAGCATTCAAGGACCACCGTCAACCAAAAACACGCACAGAAACAAACACTAATTATAAAGATGATTAATAGGCATGATATGACACCACAAGCATAAAGGGGTTGACAATAGGGCTAGAGCCTTCGAATGGTCAGTGGCAAAAAAAACGCCAACGGGTTTTAAACCAGGTTTTAGGATGCACTAAATCTCATTCTTACCCTATTGTTATCCCAATAAAACGGGACAGTTTAACTAAAGATATCCCCGCCAGGTTATATTCTCCGATAAAGCAGATGACACAGATATATCAGATTGCTAAGGAATGAGTTTATTGTTAGAATGGCAATTGCTTGAAGCTGCTTAGCCTTATGAAACATGAACGTTTATCAGAGTGGATTGGGTTATTAAAAAAAATGCTTTTCCGAACGTATATGTATGCAAACATATACTTAATTTGACGAGTACACCATATTTGCGTTACGTGACTGATCCCTGGTACCCATCACGAAAGATTTGCGAGTGCTTCATGTTCAGCGATAAAAACATATTTACCTGGATACACAGGCATGTTGAGTTAATTCATTCAATTAATTTAGTCTCTGGCGAATCCCAATGTCTTTACAGTGCGGTACAGCAAATAACAAACAACATAAGTGCACTTGTTGAAACTAATGTTAATACGTTTGCAGAAATAATACCAGTGTTTAATGTTTTAAACTCATTTGGAATTTAGTATGTATTCCTGTAAGGTGTTTAACGCCGGTTGCAATAATCGTTTAGTCATCTCGACGGTGTTTACTTGTAGCAGTGAGCTCTGTGCTCAGCCACACTGAATGCCAAGCCGTAGATACTTGACTTGACATGGGCCTACCAAATGCTTATACTACATTTTGCATTTTAATAGTATTGTTGTATTTATGTATATCGTTATGTTTATTTATGAGTTTGCATGCGAGCCCCAAGGGATATTAGTGTTAAAATCCTACTTGGATCAGTCTAATATATAAATAAAGAATTTAATTCATTTATTAAATTAATTATTTTTAGTGTCGATCATTTTATCATTCATTCCATTCATTTGATTCGTTTTATTAATTTCATTCATTTAGAAAACTGAATTACCGGAAATATATAGTTGACCGAATTTCCAGTCCTATTGCTAATATTGTTTTAGTTAGATTATTTCGAAAATAAATATGCAGCTTTTTAGTTGTTTAATCATTTAACTTAGTAGTGATGGCATTCTACCTTAAAGCTACATACCCTATACTTCAACTGGTACTAACTGCTGAATACGAACGAGTCACCGGTGAAGTAGTTTCAATGCGACGAACGTCCAAAAAGTCGGTATACAGTGTCTGTAGCTTTAAAACTATAACATACTGTAGTATATCAGTTTTACTTTACTGCTTAAATCTCTTTTTTTATTGCTAAGCATACGCTTATAGAAAATTAAACCATCACAGGAGTGGTTGCTTATTGTAAAATGAGAACCAGTGCCGAATCAAGCATATCATGAAGATATTTCAAAGCGATAGTGATTCAATACTACTCAACAAACATCACAAGGGAATATCATTTATATCTCATTTGTAGTTCCGGGATGCACGGGTACTGAGCTAAGAAGTAAAACCCTTGCACCGGCTTAAGCGAAATTCTTCTTTAAAATAGTTAAATGTTTACATGTTGGTGTCTGTCTTTAGCTATCATTATGTTTGTAATATTATTCCACATCTATATTTTAAATAGATCATTCTGTTTTTGTAATTAATTAGTTCTGACGTAAACCAAACGATAACCTAGTGCTGATAATGTAACTAAAATGTGTATATACAGGCAGCTGTTTACTTGACTGGAATGAAAACATATACATGCCACTATGCATACTGTTTTGAACACTGTCAGAATATTTTAAACTCATTTGGAATTTAGTTTAGTATGTATGCATGTAAGGAGTTTAACTTTGCTTTTAATAATCGTTCCGTTATATCACGGCGGTGTCTATTAGTAACGCATGAGCTGTCTGCTCAACTTTACAATGTTGCCGCACTGGAATACCAGAGCGTAGACACAATATTTGACAAGCAGTCAAATTATACTACCATAGGGCGGACCATGTGGTCAAAATACATTTGCATTTATTATTATTGTTTTGTATATATGTATTGCTATTTATATTTATGGGTATATTCATGAAGGTCCCTACTGATATTAGTGTTTAAAGCTTACTTGGGTCATCCGATATAAGTAAATACTTTTATTCATTTATTTAATAACTAATTGTATGATTATAGATATTAAAATCGAACAGGAAAAGCAGCATTCAAGTACGACAGCCAACCACAAACACACAAAGAAACAAAGAACAAATTTAAAGATGCATTAAAAAGCCAAATAAGACATCACAAACACAAACGGGTTGACAATAGGGCTACCGCCTTGGAACTTCATTCATTACATTCATTTCATTTAATTTCATTCAGTAAACTACATTAGCTAAAATAGTTGACAGAATTTCAAGACCTAACACCGATGTTTTTATGTTAGATTATTTCATCATTCAACATAGTAGTGGTTGCAGCAGTTTTATTTCTGTGCTATAATTTCAATAGTATTGCTAAGCATATAACAATTAAACTAAACCATCAAAGGAGTGGTTTCTTATTGTAAAATGAGAACAAGCGCCGAATCAAGCATATCATAAAGATACTTAAAAGCAATAGTGATTTAATACTGTTCAAAGAACAACACAAGGGAATATCATGATTTATATCTCATTTGTAAGTTCCGGGATGCACAGACTAATGAGCTAAGGAACATAATAACCTATCCTTTGAAAAATTTCATCCATCAAAATCTACGAACTCGTTTGCCAGTGCTATGGGGAAAACAAGTAGATCATTATGACTTCATGAACCTAAATTGTTCTATTTCCATACTAAGGCAAAAGTGACTTTGTCACAATTTTATAGTCAGCATTATTATAATGCATGTTCAGACAGTCTCTCATCAAGGCAGGAATGCTCGGCACATAGTCTTGATTGCAATAACATGTTCAGAAACACGTGACCAAAATATAAACATCTAACATTTTGTCTTTATATACTGAAAGGAAAAAGAAAGGGCATAATCAAAATATCGCCTATACTACACTATTATACACACCTAATTCCACGTAATATTCCAGATATATCTCAACGTATTTTGTACAAAAGGGGCTACAAATAATTACGGAAAGGACAACTCTGTCTTGTAGAAGATCTTTTAATCAAAGTATACTGTGTTACACGAAATTTATAATTGTTAAAGTTTAGCATGAACAAATCAAGCCATTTCAGCATTATGTTGAATGTTAAGAGATTGCAATGTTTAAAGCCTAAGTTTGCTCACATGCTTGAGCCAAATTCGCATTCTGTCGATAATGAAACTTTAAAGGGGTAACCATTTGAGTGTTCGGTGCTGTTTAATCATTCTTTCCGAAAGGACAGGCATAATGTCGCCCTGTACCATTCGATTAGCAGTAGCATATTAAACATACAATATATAGCGGAAATACCCATTATGCGTTTCGTTTTCCTTTCAGTATCTGTTACTTGTTTTATGATTATTATACCCCATATAAATGTTATTGAGATTATATCTCCATCCAACCCCTTTTCCAAGAAGAGAAAACGGGGTCGGCTGGGGAATGAAATAAACCTTAATTTCGGCTTAAAAAATGCATATTGTAAAATTAAAACATTTAATAGGTAATTTTGAACCGGTTATTGCATTTTTACAGTAACTAACTGTTTTTAAACATGTAATATTGTCAATATATCCGTTATGTCGGACATCCTGCTAATATAAGCTTCCCATCGCTTGATGAAATTAAGGCGGGACCACGTAATGTTTTGATTATTAATTAGTTCTGATGTGAACAATCCACAACCAAATGCTGATAATGTAACCAACATAGGTATATACAGGTAAGAAAACATATGCACACGAGTTTTGAACAATGTCAGGATGATTTTGCTTGCAGACTACATACTTGTTCATTCACAGTTGTGCAACTGTGTTGAGTTGTGAATTGTTGGATTGTGGTTGTTCAAGCGGTTTATATTGGAACATAACCGGATTTATAAATCAAGCACTTCAACTTATGCAGTAGTAAAATGTGCTTGCGTTAAAAACATTATCACATGACATGCGGTGTGGGAGTGTAATGACACCATTCAAAATATTTGTGATATTCCACTAGTGGTATAACATAACGTTAATGTACGTTTTCTGACGAAATGTGACGCTATAAGTTATGTAATAAATAAAATCTAACATTCGTTCTCATTCATGATTGAATTTATTAAACTCGTTAGCAAAAATGATATATATCATTTTGCCAACTCGTTTAATAAATTCAATAATGAATGAGTACTCATGTAACATCCTCTATATATTGATCCTAAACATATAAAATACGGTTGTTTTATTTGTATGATGTGACTTTGTAAACCTCGAGAAAAGAGCTTTAAATTTCAGAAATTTATAAAATTATATTTCACTTTAAAAATGATAGACTATTTTTAATCATCACTAAGCGAATAGGATATTATAGCACATATTAAATATAGTAAGTCAAATAAAAACGTGTGCACATCTATTTTCGGAAATATTCAAAAAGTTGTAATGACACATTTAGAAAAACAAGTTTTAAAGTATACAAAATGTGTGCATTAATAAAGTAACGATACCTTTGTAAGAAACGTTCTTTCACCAGTGTTGTGCTCCTCAGAGTCAGAAAAGAGCAAGGATTAATTACAAAATGCATTAAGTTGAACAAAAAGCATGGAGTTGAATGGGAAAACACAAGATAACAGTTAATTGCTATTTTTCCGGGATTCTCACGAATTCCGAGCGTTTAACTTCTTTCAAAACATAAAGATAGAATGTTTGAGCGCATTTATGACTTAAAGGTTTACAGCAATTATATGTTCCTAAGATTAGATTGATTATGAAAATGTGTGCATACTTTCTTTTTGCCGTATATATGATTTGTCTTCGCGTATATTCCTAATTTGTTAGTTGGTAATAATAGGCCTTGAGCCAGGACCCAAAATTTTCGATATTGTTACCAACTCAAGGGACAAATGCTACCATCACTTTTTGAAAAGAGCAATGTATATAGATTACATTTTTCCATGATAGCAGTCTGGAACAGGTAGCTTATATAAAAAAAAATCAAACATTAATAGGTTATCATTGTAGCGCTTTCATATAAGTTTTTGATGTTCATTTTTGAATGTCATGCTTGTGTGAATAATTATTGATGTACTTTTTAAAGATGCACTTAAGTTTACAATTCATTGAGTTACATAAAGCGTAAATAAGCTCTTTTTTAGCACTGAATTCAGTTTAAAATCTATATTTTGCTTCAAATTAGAAGTCAATTTACCCCACCCACTATTGACACATTTTTATGCATTTAGTTTAGTTAATATTTTTTACAATATACGTGTAAACTTGTAATAATCAGTAATTTACAACCTTTCTACATGATTTAAATAATATTATAATATGAATAATGGAGTGTTATGATATATTGATGAAATTAAGTACTAAGCAATGTTCATGGCATTGCACATATGTGTTCATAAGTAAGCCTGATAAGTTGAGACACATGCCAGACTGGAAGTATAAGCCTTCCTCAAAGTAACTGCAATATAACTAGTATTAACATGTTCTGATATATACATATATTGCACAGACAACACATAGTCCAAAGGATTCTAGATAAGGAAATGTGCGGTTTAACGTGTTATTTTTTAACAAAAGTCTTTTTTAGGTGTATGCGTCATCGCAATATTTATTATGATTACACATTTGGATTATGTATTACACATAAATACATGAATTAAACATTGCTTATTGCAACGCAAAATCTTAAAAGTTATTTTAATACTTTTTAATTACAATTCATGCATATTTTAAGGAGTTTTACACCTGAATTACCCCACCCATATACAACACAATGAAGAATATGACATGTAAAAATAGTAGTATATGCATTTGCACGAACCATTTTTGTGTTACTGAAAAAAGAATCGACGAAGATGAATTGAATTGGGGTTTTACGGCGCACCAACACAAACATGTTATATGGCGCCAACAGGAATGAACATTCGACACGGCTCACTCTTCATTAACATCTAGATAAAAATGTGCAGAATGTGCCTAGAACCTTCTTACCTGCAGAACTGCAGAGTTGCTGCAAATTCTCTAGTAAACACTCCATTTTTCGCTGGAGCCACGATCACTGCCACCACTGAAGTAGCACCTGAAACAATACAGGTTTCATGATGACAATAATGAACAAAAATGACAAAATTAACATGAATTCGGGGAAATTTTACCCCTATGCCTGGATATGCAGTGGTCATATTCTTGCCCGGGAACCACACGGCGTCGACGAAGAAATATCTTTATGGTGATACCCAGATCACTGTACTAACTACTTACCATGGCAACTATTTGTTAGTATTGGTGCAGTTGTTACAATATCACCTGCTTAGGATATGTATCTAAACAGACATGTATCTAAACATAGGTTTTGATGTTCTCCGTACTTGATTTAGAGTATGGAATTAACCTAGGATAGTAAGTATTAACCCTACTTTTGCGCATGCAAGTGCAAGTGGAATGATTATTACCTAAAAAAGAAGGTGTATTGAAGAGAGTGAGGGAGTGTGTGTGTGTGGGTGGGTTGAGATGTTGGGGGATATATTATATAGGCATTTAGGAACCCGCCCTACTGACGAATAGACACCTATGTTTCTTTAACATGATGGGAGAAAAAAAACAATCGATACACGGAATACGTCCCCCTTCGACGGACGAGGGAAAAAGTGTCTTGACCAAGAACACATCGAAAAAATTCACTGGCTCCTGTGAGGCTTGAACCAGGGTCCTCTGAATTTAAAGTCCCCCGTGGTATCCACTGCAACAACAGGCTGTTTGCGCTCAAACAGGATGACTGCATTAAAGTACATACAACTAAAATGTTAATCCGTCATAAAGGTTATATCCAAGAAGCTGGGTTCACACCGGTCTCTCTTATCTAGCAAGTTAGCACCAAGTTCATGTATGTCGAGTTGCAACTTATATATGCCCAGCTCATTGCTGTTTTGATAAACTTGGCAATTAATGCCTTGGTATAAAACAGGACAATTAAGAATACTCATTACATATTATCTGATTTAAATAATATAACTTAATGTGACAATATAACACACATATAAGATATAATAAAATTAAACGCTTCCAGATAAGAATCGGTACCCAGTGTATCGAGATAGATTACATTTAGTGATCGCGGTTAGTTTACTGATGTTTACTTTAAAAGCTATATCCGACATACAGGTGCTACTGCAAGTAGCTATCCTGCCAACAACAGACACATTTTACAAAATATGTACATCGTTTCTAAACCCACTGACCACCAGGTATATATACTGACGAGATAAAGAAACGCCTCATCGGGAATTTCCCCTATATATTGTATATACCGCACACTTAAGGCCACATAATATTCCAAATAAATCCCAAGATGTTTTGTAAAACAAAGTTGCAGTTGGTTAGAGAAAGGACACAATTGTGATGCTGTAGACGTTTTAATCACAGTACACTTTATAACAAGAAATTCATAAATATTGAAGTTCCTCTTTGAAAAAATGACTATTTTAGTACTGTAAAGAGTTTGCAGAAATTTGCATCCTAAGTTTGCTCACATGCTTGAGCCAAACAGATACTCTGCCAATAATCAAACTTTGAAGAAATACTATTTGCTGTGTTTTGTGTTGTTTCAGTATTTTTCCGAAAAGAAAGGTCTTACGTAGCCATGTACCATTCGATTAACAGCAGCATAATGTACATACAATATATAGCGGAAATTCCCGATGAGGCGTTTCTTTATCTCGTCAGTATATATAACTTACATCGTTTGAGAATCAAAACTCTATAGATACAATATAAAAAGCTTTAACCAGCCAGACAAAAAAAATGGATAATTCATTTTACACTTATTCAATTACGGATATTACAAAAACCCATGAATAAACATATACTTTTAAGCGACACATATATGCATTATTATATGAGATGAACTGTTTTTGTAGTGCAATTTTGTCGTAATTTTGCGGGTTATTTTAAAATTTGTATAACAAACACCTAAAAATCAACAGTTAAACCGTAAAATGCCTTTTCTTTTTCTTTCTGTTTTTTTTTTGCAATTTGTCGAAAATGCAGTGGTCTACTTTGTGATTTTAGTTCGTGGATTATTCAATATGCGATTTGTTAACATGGTTAAGTCTTCATAATGGAATACCTTATCAAAAGTCACATTCTCTGTATATTTCAGTTCGCTTAAAACTTTTGAAACGATTTATGAAAAGTGTACAACTTCAAACCATAAACAAGAGACCCACTCGCCTTGTCTCAAGTGCTCTCATGTTTTAAGAAACAACAACAATTTCTTTATATAAATCTGTAAAACTGTGACCCCCGTAGTGGCCATATTTGACCCCATTGTCGCCATTTGAACAAACTAGGTAGAGGATCATAAGCTTATGGTACATGCGAACTATTATTTAGCTTTTGAAGTATCAGAGAAGCTGTTTGAATATGTTTTCCTATATAATTCAATGTTATAGTGTGACCCCCGGGACAGGGCCAAATTTGATTCCAGGCTTGATTCAAGGGACACCATTTAAATTATTTGGTACAGGACAATAATCTTAAACGACATGTATCTTATTACACCTCTAGCTCTTGTAGTTTCAGAGAAGATGTTTATAGACGTTCGTACATAACTCTATGTAAATATGTGACCCCACGGGACCGGGCGACATTTGACCATAAGATCACCATTTTAACAAAATAAATTGGTAGAGATCGATACTCTTATGCTACATGCATCGTATTAGACCTCTAGCTCTTGTAGTATCAGAAAAAGAATATGTTAATGTACTTTCCTATATAACTCTTTGTAAAACCTTAACCCCAGAACCGGGCCATAGTTGGACACAGAGTCTCGATTTGAACAAAAGTGACCCCTGGGGCGGAGCCAGATATAACCCCAGGGTCAATATTTTAACAAACTTGCTAGTGGATCATAAGCTTATGCTTCATGCACAATATGTGACTTCTAGCTCTTACAGTTTTAGAGAAAATCATTTATTTTTTAAAGATTTCCTATATAACTGTATGAAAAAATGTTACCCCCGGGGCTGGGCCATATTTGACCCTGGGGTCACCATTTTATAATTACTTGGTAGAGGACCATTAATGTATAATACATGCAAAATATTAGACCTGTAGCTCTTCTAGTTTCAGCGAAAACGATTTTTTTAAAGAAACAAGAGGTTTTCTTAAAAGGGGGAGATAACTCTAATAACAGGAATCAGCTACCCTGTTCACACTGCTATCATGGATTTTTTGTTTCTCTACAAGGTACTCAATAACATGGTACTAGTAAGAATTTGTCCCTTGAGATGGTAACAAAAAAGTGTATGGCTCACGGTCTATAAGGTACACGCGTACAAGCTTGTTTATACTTCAATGGAAATTCTATTTTAGTTCGGCTCTTGCTGTTGTTTATTTATACGTCGACTATAAACAAGGATAATATATCAGGACCAATGAACCATTCTTAAACAGTAAGCCATACTTCAGTTCTTTGTGCTTAAAGCTCGGCATTTAAATCGCTTTATTCTTTGTAGGCGCGTCATTTGTAACTCCGTGTTCACCAGTTCAATGCGCGAAAGCGGGTATTTAAAGCTCCAGAGTCTCCATATCAATCGATTTATTCTTTGTAGGCGTGTCTTTATTTGTAACTTCATGTTCACCAGCTCATGTCGAAATCTGGTATTTAAGCGAGCAAATACAAACGCAGGACATCATTTATTGTATAGACATCGACCAGTGCACATCGTATCTGTGTACACGTAACATTATGATTTACAGAAGAAAAACAAATTGCCTCTTTCGGGACTCGAACACACGACTTCTGATATCAAGTCAGGTGCTGTAGCCACTAAGCTATACCGCTTCTTGAAAAAATGGTATACAAACTAACATTTATTATTAGGCAAAATAACTTAACATATCTGAACGCAGCTCAGGATGGACCAATAAATATATAGTCCATATTTTCGCACATGTAAATTAACATTACCTGGTGTAATACAATATGTTATCAATATGAAACTAATATTCCACCTCAAGATAACCATTTCTCGACTTGTTATTTAGCGTTTGATGAGTTTGTGTATGCGCTAGTTATTACTAGTAATGCCTATTTAGTGTTAATAATGCTAGAACATACCAATAAATAGGCATGGTCTAGTGGTTAAATGTACGGGCATCACAATTTAAAAGCGCAACGGCTGGGGTTCAAATCCCGTTCCGAGCAAATACTTTTTTTATCATATATATTCTAAAGCCGTATATTTATCGATGTTACCTGTACGAAGGCTAAATAAAAATGTGATATTTTACGCATCGATTTCTGCCTTATATACCGACTATTGGGGTGTTCGTCGATTTGAAACTACTTCACACGTGACTCATTCATGTTCATGAGTTATTACCAGTTCAAATAGAGACTTTGTAGCTTTAAGCAATCAAATTTAATGCAGGACATCATTTACTTTATAGACCTTAAGCAGTGCTCATCGTTTCTGTACACAGGTAGCATTATGATTTACAAGAATTTTATTTTGCCTTTTTCGTTACTCAAACACACGTCCTTCTAATTTACAGTTCAACGTGCTTACCACTGACTTATGGCGAATTCTAGAGAAGATGGTATCCTTAGTAACATCTATTATGTTGCCAAATAGCTTAACCTATTTAAACAACTCTAAAGACGTATCAGTATATACTCCCATCAACAATATTCCGTTGTGTATTGGTGAAACATTCACGTTACAAATACAAAAAAAAAGTAGCTGGTTCATATCCCATTCCGGGCAACTCTTTTTGTTTTATGAAATATACTCGGAAGCCGTATATTATCGGTGTTACCTGTACGAAGATGGAAAATGTGATATTTTACTCTTCGATTTCTGGCTAATATACCGACTTTTTGGCGGTTCGTCTTCCTATTCAGGAGTTAGTATCAGTTTAATTATGGCGTTTGTAGTTTTAACGGAAAAAAATACAAATATTTAACTTTCAATTTGATGAATTTACATTTATATTACTGAAAATTTTAATTAGATTATTAAACTACTGGTATTAACTTTAAAAGTATAGTAGACACTTAGACTCGTGGTTTGTGTTCATTACGTGGTCCCACCTTAATTCCATTAAGCGATGAGAAAGCTTATATTCGCAGGATTTTATAAGAGATATTTCGACTATAAAACATGTATTATTATGGAAAAAAGAAACGCAACATTTTTGGGCAGTATATATGAAGTGTTATTTGTTCAAATAATCTTTTGTTAAATTACAAGTGATCAAAAATCATCACCGATATCTCCACCATAGTTACTTTTGAAAATTATTCTTAAGTAAAGCATTAAATACACAATTAAACAGATGCACGTGATGCACGGGTCGAGTCATATTTCCTCGGGAACACATACCACTTGTTGTCTTAATGTTGTCGCACGACATCATTTATCAAGAATCCAGAGTTTTTGTCAAATTTAGTAGTGTTTTCTTCATGCCACGTTTACGTAAAAAGGAGCGTGAAGACGCCGTCAGATAGCTGTTGAACAGAATTTCGCAGCGTATGGTGTCTGTTCATCTTGCCGGGCATAAATGCACTATAACAGGACTATTTTAACTACTTAGAGAGACTGTATTGACAAAACAACGTCCTAAACAAGGACGTCCAGGTGTTAGATCAGGTCAAGATGACGCTTATTTTCGTCTCATGCACCTACTTCAGCGCTTCAGCATCCCAGCAAACACCGCCGGTAAACCGTCGTGAAACCACTATAAACATGACAGTTCCTCCTAACTATCAAATACGTGCCAGGACGATATTTCTTACCGAATACGTTGTTAGAATTTGCTGCCCGCGTTATATGATGTAACGCTTGGTTTCGCTTATGAACGTTTATTTGACACTTAGATTCACCCAAAACTAGCGAAGATTTTGATTATAAGTACAGATTTGCGTTTCTTTTTTCCTTTTGTATATACCGAATGGATGTAAACATGCAATGTGATATTTATTATTGTGTCTGTGCTTTAATACGTTTTTACATGGAGGAATTTGTAAATTAGTTTCGTAGTTGAAAATGCAAAACAGTGCTTCATATCTCATTTAACAAACATTGCAGTGTTATCTAACCTAGTAATTTCAACCACAGCACGTTAAACATGTTAAAAAGCTATT
Organism: Cyrtodaria siliqua; assembly: GCA_037043455.1. Taxonomy (NCBI): domain Eukaryota; kingdom Metazoa; phylum Mollusca; class Bivalvia; order Adapedonta; family Hiatellidae; genus Cyrtodaria; species Cyrtodaria siliqua. Next base: position 138,313 of record JAWPHD010001698.1, read on the forward strand.
AGTCAATGTCAAAATTGAAGTCAAGTGTTTCTAGGACAGTGATCAATGAGCGCTTTTAACATCATGATGTGGTCCCGCCTTAATACAATTAAGCGATGGAAAAACGTATATAAGCAGGATGTTATAGGGGATATTTCGTCAATACAACACGTTTAAACATTGTCGTTTACTGAATAAATGTGTTAACCTGTTTAAAGTTACCGACTAAATCTTTTAAATTGTTTACATGGTTTAAGCCGAAATTAAGGTTTTATTTCATACCCCAACCCAACCCCGTTTTTGCTTCTTGGAGAAGGGGTTGGGTGGGGTATGAAAGTTAATACTCGGACCACGTAATGAAAAGGAACTACAAGTTAAATTGTTCATGATGTTATTTGTTTCAAAACCTAAAGTAATAAAAACAAATACATTTTGGACAAACTCATACCTATGTATATAAAATATGTCATCTGGGTCGATTTTGATTAAAAAAGAACGAGTTGTTTGCTTTTTTATTTACCATTTAATAATATGTTTAACATGTTTAAGCAGCAATACAATAAAATACACTTACAATAAAATCCTATTTTTAAATGTGCTATTATTGGACGAAAATATATTTATGCAATAATGTGTCGAATTCATGTAACAAATATTGCATATATGAATAATAATAAATCCATATTTAATAAAGATACACAAGAAAGGAACTTAAAGCCTATAGCATACTATGAGCATGGAATAGTCATTATGTAGATAAATGAAATTGCAGGGATATTATGAGACTCTCACTTTATGATTGGTGGAAAAAATGTTCAGTTAAATTTTATTTATCAATTCTGCATTATGAACACTTCCACAGGGCATCATGTCGTAATTCGGGTTTCGTACTTGCGTTTTTTCCTAGTTGAGATGACCCTGTTGTCGTTCTGGATGAAACTCTACACAACATTTCCGCCACATAAATGTAATATCGCAGATATTCATGACATGTAACTATTGTTTGACTAATGATGCACCGTTACAGGCTTACGATAAATTAATACATACTGACAATGGGATCGCATGGCAGCAACAAAAAACAAACCAGAAAGAAAAGAGGCATACTCGGTTTTATTAAGTCTGTTCATGAGAGGTAATATTTTCATTTGCAACACCTACCATGCCCCCTAGCACCGGCTTAAACGGTATTCTACGTTAAAGCCACAGAGATTGGGCTAGATGACCCCAAAGGACCAATACATAATAATAATAATACTGATTTGTAGTCGGGTAGATATTGTACAGCCGCCACACAGCATCAGACAAACGCTAAAGTGAATGTCAATTAAATACTAAAATGAGAATCTCTTGAAAGCAACAAACACGAGCGAAAAGTAGCAGACTCGGTTTTATTGACTCGAAATATCGATATGCCTAAATATAAGATGTGTAAGCTTTGATCTCACTCTATTCAAAATATATTAATGTATTTTAAATATATCAAATCAATTGAACTGTATTTCATAAAAAAAAGCACAGTCTAACAAGCGACAACTGATCAGATTGCAACTTGTATGAACATACTTATCGCAAATAGTTCATATGTATGAACGTATTACTGTTATAGGCTTATACACATTTCATGAATATCTGACACATGTTCAAATAAAAATGTGAGGTACTTGTGAGGTATGGTGCACAGCGGAACAGGCTGAACTCCGCATCCAGCGACACCCACTTTTGCCACTGACCTTTCCAATCGTCAGCCTTTGTATGTTTATGATGTCTCTCATTGTAAAGCGACTGTAGGCGATCTGAAAGAATAATGGGTGACAATCCAAGTCCGAGTAAACCGTCATAGTATGTTTCTCTTGTTATTTGTTCTGGGGCCAATTACTCCAGATCGCCTCCAGGCGCTTTAACTTGATATATGAGTATATCTTCCGTTGCTTGTATTGCGGGCACTGACTGTGGTCTTTGGAAGTCTGCGTTTATCGCACTAAAATGCCGCATTGTTTATTTATCCTTTAATTATAGCAATTATGCTATTAGTTATACTTATTAGATATCGTTTGAAGTAATGAGTTACTTTTAACATCAATTAAAAGAATCAAGCACATAACTGTGTCGTCAAATAACGTTCTATTGGTTACACTAACATCGTCTAGACAAATTCAACGACGTGTTTGTCTAATCTTATAAATGAAGTAGTGTCGTATGTTTTTTGTTTGCTGATGTGATTTATTCCGGAAATTGTTTTTACGTGTGTCAACTTGACAAAGTAACTATTCTATGAATCAATATACAGACATGAGCGAGTTGCCAGTTGTTACTGAACTTGATAGTCAGCTCACTTGGATGCATACACATCCAAATACAGTATATACCCTGCTCAAGAGATCACATGGAGAGAGACTGAATAACAGATCATCATATCAGTTCCTATATGCACTGTTTTAAACTAAAATTCACATGAGATACCCTCTGATCACACATTTTGATGTTCCTTAAAGGGCGTACATCAGGATTTTTCTGAGAACATCTTAAATTATAAAATTGTTCCAGTTCATGATAAAACACTTATATTAATCCAAATATGATGTTAAAACCATTTTGTTAATGTCTAAACTTTGAAAACACCATATAGCTAGGACGGAATCGGACGTAAAATGCTGAAATTAACCCTGGTGCGTCACCTAGGTTAGCACGTATTACTGTGCAGAATGAATTTCTTTGCAAATAAGGGATAATTTTTAGGCTCATTCATTATGTTTTGGCCATGTAGAACAGAAAATATTAATATTTTTCAATTTTAAATCGGACACCTAGACCCCCATGAAAATCCTGATGTACTCCCTTTAAGGGGTCTCTTAATACAGGTTTGACAGGTCATCACTACTAGTGCTTTTACCAAATATATTTACTTTTATTACACTAATAACGCTGAAATTTAACCCTAAACCCGCTAAGCACGACTATAATAAAATTTGAGTCCAATGTTAACCAAGATCAGCTTGCGAGTAAACAACCATTTGTCACATAAATGGAATGGTCTTAATTCAAAAAAAGAACAGTCCATTATATATGTGCAGCGGGTTAAGGGTTAATTTTATTTTACATAAAACATATACGGAATGCTGCTATTCTTGAATAATGTATTAACATCTTCGTTCAGCTTTAAGCAATTGCCCGTATCCAAATTGTATCTTTAAATGTGTGTATTTCGGAATACACTCAAAACATATATAGATTTTACGACGAGTTGTATATTACTTTTATACGAAACGAACATAGATTACTAATATCTATTGCATATCACATCATGTATGCTAGCTTTGTATTCCATATTCATAAGCTGTTTAATGACATAATGCGTTGGGGATAGCGAGTTTACTGTTACCATTATTTGCCATTGTGTGTTCGTTCACTTCTCTGTTTTCAAGAGGTTATAACCGCGATATTCAGGTAATATATCTCAAGACCCTGACCTAACTCTTAAGAAAGTGCATAACCTGATTAAAAGAACATATTCGCTAAACATAAAATATAAGTTAATATATATGTAATTGTTAAGTAAACATTGTAATTTTTACATTTCTTGTTCGACTTTTGTTTATTTATTAGTATTGTAATTGGAATATTCTATTAAATAATAAAGCGCGAGTTTCTATCTGCATAACCTGCATGTATATGTATGGTTACCTAACCACAAATTATGAGTATAGTATTAAAATGATTGTTTTTGATAAACAGAGTTCCATTATTGTGAACTGTGCTTTGCATAAAAATGTGAATTAGAAGACGCCCTCAAACTAACCCAATGTGAAATAAAACACAATAAGTTGCCACATTACTAGAAACTATTAGGAATCCCTCAATGAATAAAAATATTTTAAACCAACATGTTAAAAGTGCCGAACCGCTTAACATGTGTCCAACTCCCGCAAAAGTTGAACTATGCGACAAAAGATGTAACTATATCACGGGTACTGATTTTAGTTAAATACCAATATGATTTATTTGTTAAAATCACGAACTCTTTAATCATTAATTAACGATATTAAGTTGTTCCAAAATCGGCAATAATTTTCATTGAAGCATTAATGATGGCGGAGTCTTTCATTGTTCTCTACCATCTATCAATAAAATGGACCTCATCGTAGTAATATATGGCCATTAAATAATACTTACGTAATTAATACTGTTCGCGGAACTCATTTAAAATGATGTATCCCAAAACTCAGTTTTCCATACAATGCCTGCAATAATTTGAGACCAAAAATCGATCAATAATGACGGTTTCTATAAAATAACACATCGCACGATACTTTTGCAAACTATACAAGGACATTATTATAGTATTTAGTAAGGCTTTGTATTCCAACTCAAAATAAATCGATTGATTTAAACAGAAATTCGATACCATGTCATGTTACGTTGCAATGAATGTTCTAATAGGACGAGAAACCCATCTACGGAGCAGTCCAAATGAGACGTTATTATTTTATAACTGAATTTCGGGAATGGCTATATGAAAGGTAATTCGTCGGCAAAAATACACAAAACTAAGGTAGTATTATCACTGATATTCCACAATTACAATTATGACATTTTGTAAATATTGAGCAAGGCCAACTATAATAAATATGGATAAGTAGACGCACTCTTCCGTGCTTTTACGCTGAATTGACGACGTCAGAAAAAAGTTAATTCAAAACTGAAATATAAAAACTCTTTTTTTTTTAAATCTTACATATTTTCTTCAAGATATGTGTGTTAGTAAATTAATAATACCGCTATATATTGAATAAATATATCCTTTTGAATGAAAAGGCTACTTGTTTTATAAATATTTTGAATACATATGCCAAACTCGATCGAATTCATTTGATCTCTATCCAAAGTTGTGATATACTTATAAAACATGATTATTCAATAATGCGGTAAAACATTTATGTAATGCAAACTATAAATAATACAAAATCTAATTAAATAGCAATTAAGTTTACTATTTATAACATATTTCATCATTTATAACGTTAGGTTGTTGTTGGTTTTCAAGGCGACGTCATAGCACACAAATACGTGCTCCATGGCGGCTACAGTGGGGTTGTAAAAACTCTTATTTCTTGAAATCCGTTTCAAATAATTTTATAATATTTACTGATATGTAGACCTTTATTGCCAGGCCCATATAATTCAATTAACTTGATTTATAAAAGTGTATTAACTATTAATAATGTCCACGTAATGTTTGAACAGCCCTGGTATTACCGTTGGTATGGGAGTTCATGTTCGTTATTAATACGGCTATATTCATACAAATTTGAATAGTACTATATCACTTCGGAAGACGAATATCGAGGTAGAACTCTAATTTAATGTATTTTATCCTTGTTTAATTTGCGTCGGTTATTGCAGAAGAAATCTTTGCCCTAAACGAAAGAACAATGGGTGAAATAAACAAAATTGAATATAGATGGCAGCAGATGTTATGAAGACTGCGTATCACAAATAGCAGTCAAAATACTGCAGACAACATATCCTAAGGGTGATAAACAATACTCAGAATCTTTTAAGGCTGGAGATTGCATCTGCTTTCTCATGAAAGGATTTCTGATCATCTAACTCATTCGTTGAATAATATTATAGTCTATTATGCAGCATTTTTTCCATAACACTATATAATTTAGTACTTTTACCGCCGTCATTCGTTGAAAAATCGCTCTTGTATGCAACACCTTTTTCCATTAAACTATTTATATAAGTACTTTGACCGCTAACTGACCGTACTCTTTATAGACGTATGACATCAGAATGTCTGTAATATTACGTACGAGATAAATCGATGTGTAACTGAGAGCGTGTGGTAGTTCCATAGAACTGTGCACATTATTTAAACATTTTATCTTATAAACTGTTCTATACAATAGTCAAATAATGGTCATCTAGTACGGTCTTATTTGTTATTCGTAATTAAACAACTAAAGTTCGGTCGCTATGTTCGGGCGCTTGGGACTTTTCCAGCGACAACATTCAACTAGGACCTTTATCGAAGTCAATGCTTATCCTGAATTTGATCAATAATTTGATTGGTTTACATTGCCATACCACCGAGAACAATGACTTAATGCTAACAGTCAGACGGAATTACTTTTCCCTGTAATAGTGTGTTGATAATATCAGATATATTCAGACAGTTGGTTTGGGCTAATATGTCTAAGTATGTGTTTGAAATAGTTAAGTAATGATGTTATACTACATTTTTTGGCTTACAGTAATCACACAGTATTACTTAATTATAGATATAAAAATCGAACAGGAAAAGCAGCATTCAAGGACGACAGACAACCACAGACACACACAGAAACACAAAACAATTTAAAGATGGATGAATAAAAGGCCATATAAGACATCACAAACACAAAATGGTTGACAACAGGGTCACCGCCTTGGAACGGTCAGTGGCAAAAAAGGCCGATGGGGGTTTAAACCAGGCTCTAGGGTGCACCAAACCTCACACTTACCCTACTGTCAACCCAATAAAACGGGACATTGTAAATACTTAACTTCGTAACCGCGGTTGTTATGAATTACAATTGTTTGTATGGGGCATTTATCGTAAAGCAATTTAAACACAATCTTAAAGTTATAATATCTAAAAGAAAAGAAAATTGTAATAATTTGTTAATAAAACCTTTTGACAAGGATATTATAAAATATATTTAAACGATTCTGAACTGAATGTTTATTTTTAAAAATAAATGGTAGAAGTCATATTTAATATTTACCAGTGAAATCACGTAGTACATATAATGTACCAGACGTTTCAGGAGGTTGTATTTCTATGCTCAATATTTCAATGGAAAGTTTGCTCTCTATATGTCGGGTTCATTCTTTTGTTGGTTAGTATGGTCACTGGGTAATTATTTTCTATTTTATAATGGAATGGTTACCATCTTCAGAGGTTTTGCGTGCAAGGATCCCATTATTGGTGTCAGGTGTTTGCACAGTTGTAAAATCAAACAGCCAAACAACTTTGGAAAAATAGAACACATATGGGGAAAATGAGTTAATAAATTTGAAATGAAAATAGGTGAACTTTTCAGAAATGACTCAGATAAGTTATTCATTCAATATTACATTCTTCATTGTATAATGTTAACTCATTTAACTTATTTAGTAAGTAACGTAAATCAGTTACATACATACTGAAAGGGGGATCGCTTGGAAGCAACAAACACAAACAAGAGAAAGAAGTAGCAGACCCTTACTGTTAAAGGAAGAAGGATTTAAAGGAAGAAGGATTTAAATCCACATTGAATAGGGTTTATATTATGTTGGGTGCGGATGGGTTTGTTGTGTTGTAGCAGAAATGTGTCGAATATTATAGTTACTGTATTTCAATTATATTAAATCCAACGTAGGAATATATACATGTAAGAATTTCCAAGGCGGTAGCCTTATTGTCAACCCTTTTATGTTTGTAATGTCATAGCTTGCCTTTTATTCATTTTTGTAGGTGTTGTTTGTTTTTGTGCGTGTTTGTGGTTGACTGTGGTCCTTGAATGCTTCATTTCCTGTTCGACTTGTGAATTGCGGACCTACGCTGCTGTTCCGCTTGGGTGATGTGATTTCTTTAGGACCATTTTTCTCATTTGTATATCTACATTTATTGAAGTGCTTGATCCCGTCTGTTTCCGGTTGGTATGCATATGTATTCTGATCTTAGATTTCAACTTGTTTGCTTTTGTATTTTTCAGATTGATACCGGAGATAGTGGTTCAAGGAGCGGGAATATTCCTGATCGCTGCGATTATGGTTTAACAACTGCATTCAGTATTTGGAATATATTTGAATATATATACTCCGGGTTCGGCTCTGGATCGGATAACAACGTATGTTGATTAGTAATGCGGAAAATTAATCAAGTTATGATACACGCTTATGCTTAGGTTGGATTGTCTGTAAATTGTTTATATATTTATATATAAGTAATGTAAACTTCAGATAAGTAGCAACGAACAGAGCGTGTGACATAATTATAGTGTAAACTAATTACGGCTCAAACTATTATCCTTTATTATTACGGGTGTTCAACATTTAATCATCACAACGGATATTGTTTATCCTAATTTTGCATTACTGGATTTCAAAGGAAGTTTGTCTGGTGCTTTTGTGCATAACACATCCTGAAATATGACTGTATATGACATAATAAGTATGAAATAAGCACAATGCAGATGATAAAATACAGGCTTTCAGCAAATGTAATTCTTGACGAGATGTTAATTTGTGCGAACATTTTCTTCGTAATTGCCTAACATGGATGACAATTATGTTTTACCGTTTTCGTCGACAATGTCATCTTCGGTAGCAAATACCACTATCGATAATGCAACAGATTGGATTAACTTGGAACTCCAATATCAAAACAATAAGCAATTTAATCTGCATTTGCCTGCTATTGTTTACACAACGTTTTTAATGATTATTGGCACACCTGGAAACGTCATTGTTCTTTATGTATACTTCTTTAAATGGCGGAAAAGCACGTCTCGGATGTTTATTCTGTTCCTTACTGGCCTAGATTTAATAAACTGTGTCACAACCTTACCGATGGAGATATACATCATGCGATATTCTGTGATGCTCGATATGCCTTGGCTCTGTAAGATATCGCGGTTTTCTACATACACAATGAACAGCTCATCGGCGGCCATCTTGGTCGCCATTGCCGTCGATCGATTTAAGAGGATATGTAGACCACATGGAAATCAGTTTAGTGCCAGGATATCTAAATTCATATGCATAGGATGCATCCTCTTTTCGTTGATTTTGACATGGCCTGCTGTTGTGTTGTATGGAACACGTACAGTACATCTTGGCAAAATTTACGGAAAGGCGTGTTTGCTTGAAAACAAATTTGACACGTCGATATATCCGTACATATACTTCATAATTATGATGGGAAGTACCGTTGTGATATTTTCTACACTGTCGGTATTATATTACTTTGTTGGACTTCAAGTATACAGACACCGGAGAATGCGAATGCGAAGAAAAGTCGGGCAAAATGTGGCGAAAAATTTAGTGGAGCGTTGCCAAAGTGAAAAAAGTGAAACACTGTTACAGGATTCCGATTCGGCAGAGTTAAAGAAGCAACCTAATGGTGGAACAGAAATGCATGATTCAAAACAGAGCATTGAGTTGAAACGTATTGCTAACAACTCGGCCAACGATAAACTAGGCGTTGACCTATTCACGAATAATGAAAGAAGTGAAATATGTGATGGCTCATCTAACGATTCAATAGATAAAAAGAAAGTGAAACGAAAAAATAACAGCTTGTCCAAACGCAAACATACGTTGAAAGACTCGTTAACAAAGTCAAATGGGGCAAACTGCATACAGATGCGCCTTCGGATTGGAAGGTCAACCTTAATGTTGTTCCTTATAACAATTGCATACATTATAAGTTTCTTGCCGTTTTATACGATAGCAATTATTCGCCAAACGTATACAGACTTCGTGTCCCAGCTGACAATTGGTGGATACATGGCCTATCACGTGTTTCTGCGTTCGTATTTATTGTCCAGTGCCATTAATCCGATCATTTATTCATTCTGCAATGCTCAATTTAGAACATTTTGTCTTGACATATTAAGGAAACGACAGCAACGACAATGAGTTTTGTAAATTATATGTGTGTGATGTATACAAACACAAAATGTCAGCCTGATATATAACAGCACACATAAACGTTTAACGAATCAATCGTTGCCTATATTAAAATAAGTCCGGTTACGATGACCACAATAGTGTACGTGATGGCGATTTGTCCTGTTCATTACATGTTACTATCGCCCGCTACACCTAGAAAACATCACTGAAAACGTTTAACTAATGTATAGTTTGTCCTAACAGAAAAGCAACGTCTTGCGGAACCGAAATGGCTGTCGATGCTAAAAACAGAAACGTTTGCTTAATATTCAAATGCTACGGACGACTTTTCCAATAAAATAGTTTTTTTTTTCTTTTTGAAGTCTTGCATATATCATCACGTAATGAAATGCAGATGGCACACATGTGCGACTGTCGCATAACAGAAATAACATGTGTGTTGTGTCTCAGTATTTAATACAATTTCAAACGTTTACGAGACATCTCTTACTGCTTTATAAGAGGTTAATTTGGAACGTAAGGAGGAAGGGCAAACTTATGTTCTGTTTATTGTTTAAGAACAATTTGTGTTGTATTTAAAGCTGTATCTATGTATTATTTAATGTTAAATATTGTTAAACAATCATGTAGAAAATCTAAAGAAATAAACTAAAATTATGTACTATGAAATTCAACCAAAAATACATTGGATCGTTGTGTTCTCTGCACAAATAGTTTAATAGCAATTATCGTACTAAAATGTAAATTTCATTTTACTCATGGTCTTTCCTAAATTCATAATCCTTGTCTGTCATTTTTCAAGCAGTATTAAATTTCAACTATTTATAAAAAAAACACTGCATGTGTAAATGTGTAAAAACGAAATACAATATTTTAGAACGATTGATGAGGAACGAAAAATACCTTTGAGAGAAGTGCCGTTGTCATTAAGTACACGACAGAATTTTTCCGCGTACGTTTCATCTTCCATAGATAATTCTTTCTCGGAATATGTCATTTTCAACGTATTCGTCTGTATTCCATGCAATGTACACACAACCCGTACAACTAGCAATTACTCAACACATTCTACCTGTAGAAACATATCAAAAGTACGACTTTCAAACGAAAATAAAGATACCTTAACAGTTTCTACGATAGGAACACATACATGTTTCCACAGAGAACATATTCTCTCGTAATCTTGTTTTGCTTTCAAGCGAAACATTTTAAAATTTGCATATGTGCCAATTTTAATTTTAATGCGTTTAACTCGTGCTCATTGATGTCTCTACACTATCAATTGCCAGTGCATATTATGCACACATAGAGTATGGCGCATACCTTTACGTTGTTTTTTGGTGATAAGAATAATAAAAATGTCAAGGAAAGTTATGAAAATATATCTTCTTCTGTGATTGATTACTGAAAATGTATACCAAATGTAAAGAGGCTTGCCTCCAATGATCTTTCCTAGACTTTGAATACTTTGTTTTTGGCATGGGGAGAATCTATTTTGTATAGCCAATTATATAATTACTGGAACTTTGTTTTACTGACACAAACAAACACAACAAATTTCGACACAATTTGTAAAATGTGGTAGTTCGCACTATACTGAATTAGAATACTAGTAGTTGGTTTTTAATGTGGGCGTATTCAATTCATCCAAATTGTAAAATTTCGAGATTTTTCAAGGTATTTGTTTGTTTAAATGTTTTTTAAAAAATATTACTTTGAGTAAGATTATGGTTTTAAATGAGGCTTATTAATAGTTTATAAGGTAACTCTTATATTTTACGATACAATTTCGAAATAATAAAAGAGAGTGTAAAGTTGGGCCCATTCTGGAGGTAAGTCCCTTTTAACTACAATTATGATAATAAATACTGAAAAGTGGATCCCTTGGAAGCAACAAACACAAACAAGAGATAAAAGTAGCGGACTCCGGTTTATTGAGTCATGAGAGGTATTGTAAAGTGCGACAACTCTCACGCGGCCGCCACGCAGAACTAAACAAACGATAGTGTGGATGTCAATAAATACGCAAAGGGGATCCATTGGAAGCAAGAAACACAAACAAGATATAAAAGTAGCAGTCTCGGTTTTATTAAGTCTGTCCATGAGGGGTAATGTTAAGTGCAACACCTTTCTCGTCCACCTTACATGTATATCATAGTTGTGTTAATTTAATCATCATCTTAATCGGTCAATATTTGCAATGATTTTTTTTAAGATTTTTTGAACGGAGTGAAAATCATCCATCGACTAGTTGGAAGTCACATTTACTTTCAACCTGGGGGTAGCGGGCGTGAACGGTAGCAAGCACATTTCACTACCGAACAATCAACCCGAGACTGCAATATTTCGTATTTATCGTGTTTGGCCGTTTCCAAAGGTCCACTTTCATACTCTTTCAATGTAACTGGAGACGTCACTATTTGCCAATATCCGACGTGTTTTAAAAATATTGTACTTCGAAAAACTTTTGTTCGGGATTGGTGCAATGTACTTTTCATGTACATTTCATATATTACGTCACAGGAAGTATGTCAAGTGATAGGCATAAAACATATGTTGCCTAATATTGTTTCATTGTGGTAAATTCTCTCGGTGTTACGATTGTTTCAAATTAATGTTTTTGGTAAAAAAATAAAATGTTTAAACCTATGTTTTTGTTTGAACTATTTATTTTTTGTTACAAATGCGTATGCAAGAAAACGTTATTAGGGTTGTATCGATATACATACACTCGTTATTCCGCAGAAAAATAGTGCACTCCTATAGCTGCGCAATATTAATACGCGGAAGAACTCGTGCATAATTCCCAATACAAATCTAATAACCTATACGTATAATAGCCACATATCAATATTACTAACTGAAGTAATTGAAAACACTATACGTCACAGTTGTGTAATTTTATTAATTTCTTTCAAAACCAGCGGGACGCCGCTATTTTTGTTTTATTTTAAAAAAATATTTTTTTTACGTTTTCAGCTTATCGAACGGAGAGGTTTTGAAAAGCAAAGGCAAACGCTTGTATATATGGTTGTTTACTTTAATTGGTGAATGCGTAAACATTACGTGGTCCAAGTATTAACTTTCATATCCCATCCTACCCCTTCTCCAAGAAGTGAAAACGGGGTTGGCTGAGGTATGCTTGTATAGTTGGTGTTATTCTGAATAAAAGTATTGTTAAATTTAAAACATTCAATAGGTTATTTAAACAAGTTTTCGCATTTTTCAGTAAAAAAAATGTTTTAAACGTGTTTTATTGTCCAAATATCCATTGTAAAATCCTGCTAGTATAACCTTTCCCATCGCTTAATGGAATTAGGGCGGGAGCACGTAAAGAAACAGAGCTCAACATATAGAATAATTTAATCGGTGAATTGCATAAAAAAGGAAAATGCTTTTTCTCATGTATTGTCAAAATTACTGTTGATACATTTAAATGGCATTTTGAGAGCTTGAACAATTGTTCACCTATTGTATTTGTTTGTGTTTGCAGTTTGCTATTTAGTTTAACGAAATTAGATTCTTACTATTCTGTCCTTTTGCGTAACAATGTTGTGCTGTTGTTCGTGTCTGAACTTCAATGTTACACATTGTTTTTGTTTTTTAAAAATTACTTACTGCTCCCAGTCTTTGCGGTTTTAAAGTAGAATTAATCGATGTACTTTACTAGAAAAATATTGCTTGGAAAAGTTACAATATGTGACAGCTCGTATTGTGACGGGTCTAGCCCGATCAGTATCCATTATATCCGAAATAGAATGGGTTTCACTTTCTGTAAGAAGAAAATGCAAACACTTATTTCGGTTTAAAATGTTAAAAATGGAACTGTTTCAAATTACATTTCAAACATTTTCCCACGGCTAGTTGGAGATGTCAGCGCAAACAATCTCAAAAATAACGATAACTGTTTTACATGCCAGAATGAGGAAGTTTTGAAGCAATCTCAATGACGACTTATACTTTAACCATTTACGAGATTAACCATCTTGCGAGTGCGGCTGTGAAGTAGAAGATGCTGAACACTATTTTTCACCAATGTAACACATTTTCAGCATATCGGCTTCATCTGTTTCAGTCTACTCGCCATTTACACCCGTTAAATGTAAGCACACTCCTTTATGGTCGTGAACAGATAACTGACAGGGAAAATAAATCCCTCTTCGAAGCAGTTCAAACATATATACGAGAAACACATAAGTTTACATAGGTGTCTGATTCTCCGACGCCTTTCGACACTCTAAGCATACCATTATAATGTTTGCTGTTGTTGTTATTACATATCGCATATTACGTAAGTTATTGAACTATACCAATTGATATAACATGTATACACTGTTAAAAGCGTTAATGTTTTCTAACTGATTGGAACTTAGAGATTGGGGAAAACTATCTCTCTCTCTCTCTTTCTCTCTCTCTCTCTCTCTCGCTCTCTCTCTCTCTCTCTCTCTTGTATGTTGTGTTCACTATTCATCATTCTCTCTCTCAATGTATTATTTGCCATTGTAATTTATTTCACTCAGCCATATGCATTTGCAATTTCATTATAATATTTCTATTGTATATATGTGGATATTATTCTGTATGTAAAAATTATTGGCAATAGAATATGTTTAAACCAAATCAGTAGAATTAAGCCGAAGCAAGAGGGCATGGGATGTGTTGCACTTTATAAGACCTCCCATGAACAAACTCAATACAACATAGTATGCTACTGTGTTCTCTCTTATTTGCATTGAAGCCCATTTTCAGTGTGTATGTAAGATTGTAACCAATTGCTTTTTCTTCAATGAAACTGATCACTAAACAGTGAAACTTAAACATACTTATATCTGTCTTTCTGGGAACGTTTTGCGAATTTAACATCATATGTGCGTGTCTAATGTTGTGTATCTTATAGCGGGTTGCCCGTATGTTGTGTATCTTATACTATTGCGGGTTGCCCGTAGGAGCCTCGCACATAGGTATATAAGGGCCGCAGCACGAAGAAATACTCATTCAATCTGATTATACAATGCGAGATAATTATGCATATACGTTTGCCGTTGAGGGTCGTTTTAAAAAAAAAAAAAAATAAGAAATAATAATAATAATAATAAAAATATAGGGGGAAAAAAACGTGCTGTCAAAGAATTTATGTATTATGTTGCTATTTATAAGCGTATTGAGAGTCGTTGGTCTGGGCGAGTAAAATTGCAATTTTTTAGACTTATGGCTGGAGGTTGCTTTCACCGCTCATCATGCCTGTCAACGGCGTTTTGGTGTTTCGGCATTCCATATCTAACATGCGAGGGGTGATAGGGCAACCCGCAATTATATACTATTCGGAGCGTTGTTAAGCTGTCACAAGTTAGAACCATCAGCATGTCATTTATTAACTTGTCTTGTGCAAGTACTCCAAACTGATCATACATCGATCCAATATGCTCAAACTCAAGTCATCATCTTATACTATTCAAAGCATTGTTAGGCTGTCACAAATTAGAACAATCAGCTTGTCATTTATTAACTTGTCTTGTGCAAGTACCCCAAATTGATCATACATCGATCAAATATGCTCAAACTCAAGTCAATATACAATCATCATCTTCTCCGTGTATCGGTCTTTCATTTTATGGAGAAGTGTGATGTTAACAGTTAGTATTTCGTAGAGTTAATTGTGGCACACTGTGAGAGAGTTCATTCATCGTCATAAAGCTAGCATATGTGTGGTTTAAACAGCATACGTTTAGGAAGAAATATAAAAAGATCGGACAGGGAAAGTATCATTCAAGGAGGACAGTCAACCACAAAACACTGAAACAAACACGCAAACAGACAAACAAGAAGGCAAAAGCAATAATAAATGCAAAGAACATCACAAACACAAAAGGGTTGACAATAGGGCTACCGCCTTGGAACGGTCAGTGGCAAAGTAGGCCACTGAGGGTTTAAACCGGTTCTAGGGTGCACCAAACCTCACACTTACCCTACTGTCATCCCATTAAAAAAGACAGTGTAAATAAAGAAATCCCCGCCATGATCTAATCTCTAACCAACAAGGCAGCATCAATAGGTTAAAAGACTGATATTTGACTAGAGACGCCATAACATATGAAATAAAGATGTCTGATGTTGCGACAACTTCGTTTACATTCCACGCAAATTCGTAGAATCAAACCGTATTGGCGTTGTACTTTTACATTGTTAAAACATTACATAATCTCTTCTTTTACCACAAATATACGATGTTAGCTTGGTCACATAATAATATGAAGAAATGGTAATTTACTACTGACATGTTCATTTTACTTTCTCTTATTTTATGTTGATTTCCAGTGAATAATACATATATTGGAATAATGCTTATGTAGTCAGTTTTGTAATGTGTATTGTTATACAAAAAAAAATAACATTTGCATTATCTTTGAATATTATGTACTTTCATATGTCTTGTGCACGTATATATCATGGAAGGAAGAAGTTAATTTTTATGTTTCATTATCCGTACATTTTAAACATTGTTGTATATTATACAATTATGGACTTTTCAGCTGTTATACATGATGTGATATGCACCAAAAAAATCATTATTGACCGAGGCGATAGCCGAGGTCAATAATGATTTTTTGGTGCATATCAACAGCCTCGGTCAATAATGATTTTTTTGGTGCATATCACATCATGTATAACAGCTGAAAAGTCCATAACTGTTTTATTATATAACCCTCAATTTACAATTATATAAAACAGGTCAATATCAAAAAAACAATTATATAAAACAGGTCAATATCAAAAAAACAGGTCAATATCAAAAAAACAGGTCAATATCGCTAGATATTTTTTCTAAAAAATTACTTTTTAGCCAATGAAAACGCGTCTATTTATAGGTTATATAATAATTGGTGTTATTCCATGTATTCTGAATAAAAGTATGATATGTCATGATATGTTATGTAATATGTTAAACATTGTTGTATAGTTGGTGTTATTCTGAATAAAAGTATAATATGTCATGATATGTTATGTAATATGTTAAACATTGTTGTATATTTGATATTATTCTGAATAAAAGTATAATTTGTCATGATATGTTATGTAATATGTTAAACATTGTTGTATATTTGGTGTTATTCTGAATAAAAGTATAATATGTCATGATACGTTATGTAATATTACAGAGCCCGTTGATGATGTTACTCTACGAACTTCCTACACATGCACACAGTTAAGTAGATCTAACGTGCATTCTTCTTGTTTAAGATAATGAATTGGTTAGTGTGCATAGCATTTATATGGAAAAGCATAAACACCAGCACTGTTATCATGGTTATAGATCTGACAAATTAAATCCAATATAAATGCTTTAACTATAATTATAGACATTAACTCGTCTGGCGATATTAATCATGTCATAATAAACCACTGATATCATAGCATGGTAGTATCTTAGCATTTAATTGGCTCACGAATCCGAAATAATCAATATATACCATAAAACCTTGGAAATTACGGAATAGTTGGCAATTGAAAGAGATGCCTATCTTTGTTTTGAAAGTGTTATTGTGATGGTAATATAACGATCAGCCTGTGTTAAAAGATGAATGTAGTATTTTTTGTAGTATTATCAATTAACAAATTTAACACTTAAAGGGACACTGTCCGTAAGTAAGCAGATATTGAGCATAGTCAAACAATGTCTGATTTTTATTCAGTGCAATGTCTACATGAAATTATTAGCATAGACCCAGATATAAGTCTGTAGTAATACATTCGTGAGTTTAAATTTTTATTTTTTTTATTTATTACTTGTAAATAATGTGGGACCCACTTTATTTACATTTTCTGCTGATCACATGACATCTATTAGCGCATTAGCTTTTATATAGTGTATCTCTTATGTAATACAACTGGCCCGGTTAGCTCAGTCGGTAGCGACGCTCGACTATTATTACCTGCGAGTGTAATTTTAGTGTGGGTCCACGAAACGGTTATTCTGTTTTTGGACCGCTATTGAATTCCATCAAACAATCTTGGTTTTATTTAGTAAATATTCAATAATGGTTAGGGTGTTATGTTTGTCAATGTAATTATTCTGTGTTTTATAGGCCAAAAGTTACGGACATTGTCCCTTTAAACATCATATGAACATTTGTTAATAGTCCAGGAGAGAAACATATATTTAAAACCGCTACTAAGTTGTATGTAAAAATAAGTAATATTTGCATCACGTAGATACTACTTATACCACTGCGTGACTGCACGGGGAAATGAGGCAAAACTGATTTGTATAGCTGCACAACTATTGCCAGATAATTGATAAATACATTAACCTGTGGATTAATTTACCTGTTCAAAGTTTTCTACGTCATCAAATAATCTTATTCTCTCTTTTCACAGATAATGCAATGTGTGAATTGTAAACATCTATTGTTGTGTATTGATTTCGATTTGGATAAACATAAACCACTTTTAATATGCACATTGGTTGTATGCCTGCACTAGAATCGTAACTACTACGTTTGGGATTAACAACATTATAAAGATATCACAATTACAAATGCAATAAAGGGACACACGTCACTTGTGGAAGTTTTATCAAGATTAAAATTAGCCCCGCGATTTATTAAATGCAATATCATTTTGCCTTTAAACCTGCTTGCATTTATTTAAATAACATTTTGAGTTTTCAACTTTTCTTCACTATTCTATCATAGGTTTCAGTATAGTATTAGCATGATTAGTGAACTATAATCAACAGTTAGTCATATGTAAAAACAATGTGTATTATACAAACTAGTCTCATTAATATGAATGATTGAACAAAGGTAACTGAATATGCAAAGATAATAACGAGACGCCCTGCGTTTTTTAAAAAAAAAACAAGATTGCCGTGTATCCCTTTAAAAACAGTTACGTATTTACAATGTAATTTGTAATTAAACACAATTATGTGTATTAAGATATCAAGTAGTCTACTAAAATACTTAAGTATGTGTCAATCCAAATATAAGTAAAACCCTCATAATTTCACATTGAACGTGCAGTGCAAATGTACTAAACCATGCCCAATGTAACGTCCAATTTAATTCTTGTTTGGTCTGTGCAGCTCGGAGACTCGTACAGTTTATTTTGTATGATTTTTAGAGGCATATGTATTGTTTTGTCATCCAATAAATACCGAAAAGTGGATCTCATGGAAGCAACAAGCACAAACAAGAGATAAAAGTAGCAGACTCTGATTTATGAGTCTGTTCATGAGAGGTAATAACAAGTGCAACATCTCTCACACCTCCTAGCACCGACTTGACTGTCCTCCTTGAATGCTACTTTCCCTGTCCGATCTTTTTATATTTCCTTTTAAGCGATAGTATAATGTAAAGCCACATAGATATGGCTTGATGATCCCAAAGGAACAGTAAGTAATAACACTACTGATTTGTAGTAGGGGCAACTTTTTACGGCCCCCACACAGCACTAAACAAAAGCTGAAAAATGGATCTCTTGAAAGCAGCAGACATAAATAAGAGATAACAGTAGCAAACTCGGTTTTATTAAATATGTTCATGAGAGGTTATAACAAGTGCAACACCTCTCACGCCTCCTTACACCGACTTAAGCGATATTCTACTTTAAAGCCACATATAATGGGCTTGATGATCCCAAAGGACCAGTAAGTAATAACACTACTGATTTGTAGTCGGGATAACTTTTTACGGCCGCCACACCGCACTAAACAAACGCTAGTGTGAATGTCAATAAATACTGAAAAGTGGATCCCTTGGAAGCAAAAAAACACATCGGTTGTATAGAGTCTGTTCATGGCAGGTAATGTGAAGTGCTACACTTCTCACGCCTCCTAGCACCGGCTTAAGCGATATTCTACTTTAAAACCACATATATTGAGATTGATGATCCCAAAGGACCAATAAGTAATAACACTACTGATTTGTAGTCGGGACACGTTTATTTAAGTATATGTACATCTCTTTGAAAATATTAACTCCATATTAATCAATATCGTGAAGTATACAACAAAAACTAGCATAGTCGTCCTATTTCCAGTACAGACAACAATTTTACTGGTGATAATCCAATAATGGTCATAGTTTAAAGATTGTATATTTATGTGCAAAACAACGGGAACATATATCGAATATGCAAACTCAAAACCCCAAAGAATTCTGGCACGAGATTAATAAGTTCCTTGGAAAATCGAACATACTGTTGATTATATAACATTGTATGACGGTCGAGTATTACGTGATAAAAACGATATTCTGCACTGTTTAGTGAAACGGCGGGTAACTTTGATGAACATTTTCTGACGGAAATACGCTATCTGACGGAACAATGGGAGCGTGACTACAAATACCTGAATGCGAACATTGAAAACATGGCAACCGACCGCAACCAGAATCAACGACAAACCTAAACTCAGCAATAACGTTGGCGGAAGTGGTCAAGATTGTGTCTGATGCAAAATGTGGGAAGGTCGTAGGCTACTGAAACGTACCGAATACAATTTAAAGCTTTTGAAGCGATTTCCCCATTGTTACACAAACTATTTTGTGCATGCTTCGAATACAACATTATCCCGACAGCTTGGTACACAACTATTATACACCCGATCCTGAAAAATGCAAGAATCCAGCAGATCCCTTAGGGCATAGAGGTATAAACCTAATGTCGAAAATTGCTAAATTGTTTAATGGAATTCTCAAAGTAAGAATAGTAAACTTTTTAAACATGAACAATAATCTTTGTGAAGAGCAAAAAGGTTTTCGTTAGCTGAGATCATGTCTGGACAATATTTATTCTCTTACCACTTTTATCGGTAGTAGAAAGTTGAGAAAACAGCCTACGTTTCTGTGTTTAATAGACTTTGCCAAGGCATCCGATTCAGTAAATAGAGAGTGTCTCTGGTTAAAATTATAAAATGTCGGCATTTCTGGTAAAATGTACAATATAATCA
Source organism: Cyrtodaria siliqua (assembly GCA_037043455.1). Classification (NCBI taxonomy): domain Eukaryota; kingdom Metazoa; phylum Mollusca; class Bivalvia; order Adapedonta; family Hiatellidae; genus Cyrtodaria; species Cyrtodaria siliqua. The sequence goes on from JAWPHD010001698.1 coordinate 158,909, forward strand.
AATCTCTGTTTAAAAGCATAGAAGCATGCGTACGAGATTATAACATGTTAACAGACTGGTTCTCGGTTAATAATCTCGCTCCTACAATATTTGCGATATTCGTTAACGACATTGCATCAGAAATAAGCACTGGTGTTCAGCTTTTAAATGGATAACGACTCCATTTATTTATTGATGTACGCAGATGATTTTGTTTTAAGATATAGCGGAGACACCAGAAGACCAACGCATTCTAAACACTCTTTACAACTGGACAAATAGGTGGCGCCTTGAAATTAACACTAACAAAACCAAGGTCATGCCTTGCAGGAAACAAAACAGCAAACAGACAGACTTTCATTTTAAATTCGGTGACTTAGGTATTGCATTCCTGAGTTCGTACCGTTATCTGGGATTTGATATATCCAGACGGCCGCAAGTCCCTGTAAACCCTGTGTATCTTTCGAAGATCTAGATTGTCGCAAGTCCATTTAAAAAGAGTATGATAATGGACCTTTGGAAACGGCCGAGCACGACACAAACGAAATATTGCAGTCTCGGTTTGACTTAGACTGTTCGTGAGCGGTAGTGAAATATGCTAGCTACCGCTCACGCCCTCTAGCCCCGGGTTGAGCAGAACTTTCATTGATCCAGACTGCCGCAAGTCCCTTTAATTTTAACACTTACGAAAAGTTATATAATAGTAGTTATTCCGGTCACCGATTTTGCTGCAGGTGTTTGTGGCTACAAACAATACGATGATCTGGACAGACTGCAACACAAAGCCATTCGAACATTTCTCGAGGTGGGAAGGCAAACGTCGTTAGCGGCTCTAGATGGAGATACAGGATGGGACAGCCCAAGGTTAAGACGACACTGCGACATAGTTCGTGTATGGCACAGACTGGCAAAGTTACCTCCAACTCGAATAGTCGTGTGTTAATGTGGGACTTTGGCAAGCTGATATGATAAACTCACCAAAACTAAGGACCTATAAACTGTTTAAAACCGGCTATACACGCGAACACTATTTAGACAGGCAGTTGGCGTTTAAACAGAGGTCAGCCATTGCTCGTTTCAGGTGTGGTGTTTTCCCCCTCGCTGTTGAGCTTGGTCGATACAGATGTAAAACGTGTGATGAAGGGAAAGTTGAAGATGAAACGGACTTCCTGGTAACGCGTAAATCTTACCACGAGCTTTAAAATATACATTTTGGCGATACTGGTGGAACTGGTAGTGACACTGATGTTTTCAACAATACAATGAAAAATGTAGATTGTAACATATTAATAAACCTTTTGATTGCAGCATTTGATGAAGGTATTGAAAACATGAAGGTATTGAAAACTTAAACGCTAAAACTGAACAAACAATAACTCTATATCTAAAATGTGATTAAAGGTGTAAGTATGCATGTAATTCGTTGGTTGAACAGAACGTTTGTCACAATTACTATTGCCAGGAAGATGGCAATGCAATAAACATTCAATGAACATAATTTGTTAAAATGTTAGTGCTTCGTAAGCCTCTGCTGGCTGGCTGTTTAAACTAATAATGCTTTAATGTTGTATTACATGTGGATTGTTGTAAATAGGTTGCACTTTAATGAATAAAATATATACATATACTAGATAAACTGCATGATAAAGGATAACAAATACAACTGAATTTATCGCTTCATCAACACAGTGTTTAGGTTATTTCAAACCGCACCAGATAGAGTGGAAAGATGCAAATGAATTCGTGAGCATGCCCCGCTAGACTAGATTTCTATGTTTCGTTAACGTGCTCGCAGGATAAACTCCGATAAACAGGAACGCCCGATTAACATCTCTCTCCGAAGGACGAAGCGAACAAAATGTGTATTGCCTAAGGGTACATCGAAATAACCCAGTTAGGATCGAATCTGTGTTCTACGGTGCTGCGTATTCACTGTGTCGCTGCGGCACTATATGCACGTACACATATGAACGTTCTATAAAACGATGGAGACAAATGTGCCAGTATTGGTGTAAGTCATTATCTGCGTAAGGAGAATGTTTTTCGCAGAAAATTAAACAATGAAATCGTTGGAATGTCGAACAAGATATGTTTCTGACAAAAACTTTCTCTTGCTGTCGTTTTCCGACGAATACAATTCTTATTTCTGACAAGGATGTTCTCTTGCTGTCGTTGTTGTGGTCCTAAGTATATATCTAAGTCAAGAAAATTGAAGCCGCCCGGTGACTGTATGACCGTGCCAGACTTGTCATTTTAATTCACATACACGAGTTTATAACGGTCCTTATCTCGATTACTGGTTTGTACAATAATGATACGTTGTGTAACTAATAGGCAATCACTACTTTCATTAATTACCAATACATGTTCAATGTAATGCAAAACAGGCATTATGCTCTTAATAGGCGTTATTTAGACAAATTGCGTAATATGACCATTCTATTAATTGGATACACGGTATTGCAACAGATATTATCGATGGCGTTATAACAATATAGGTTTTAGTATATAATGCCAAACAGCAATTGGTTGAAATATAAAACTATGGCGAATACTTTGTAGAATGGCAGTTCGGAAATGAATCGGAGGAAGGCAGTTGTCATGCAGATGATTTCTTATTTTAATAAATCCCATAGCAATAAGGCCACACTTAAAAATATCTTAGTTTGCCCAAACCCGAACTTTGATTTTTCAGACGAGTAGGTAGGTAGGACAATTCTTCTTTTTAGTACGTTTGTCAGACTCTTTTGTTAATGCTATCTTACGTTTAACTGTTTAATTGGTATACCAAATTAATAACGATGAGGAGGTAAACCTGGAGTATTTTACTGAACAGATTTTTTTTGGAGTCGGGTCAATTTTTTTAACCGGTCGCGTTCGGGCAAACACACATCATTTTTACATAACAGACTACATGAAGGTATTTATTTTTCAAAATTGCGTCATTACATAGGGGATAGAAGAGGACGTTTCAAAGTAAAAGTTTACAAGTAACTGACGCAATCTCTTTATTATCTTCTTTATGGGTGAAACAAATCGAATTGAGGATCAATATTCTTCAGACAAAACAATAAACAGCCACGTGTGATATTAATAAACAGAATACCAATGTAGTTGCAATCTAACATATGTCGCCATTGTAATCTAACTAGGGGGCGTCCGTGGCCGAGTGTTAGAGGCTCTGACTTGAAATTACTTGCCACTCACCGAGGTTGGTTCGATCTCTCTGGGTCCTAAACATCCTTATGTGAGGAAGCTATCAAGCTGGCTTGCGGAACGTCGGTGGTTCGACCCAGGTGCCCGTCCATGCACGAAAGTTTCCCGTTGGGGCGACTATAAAATCCAATTCTATTCCATTCAATGCAATCTGACTATAGTCACCACCAGAAAACAAACCTTAGCCTTCTCTGATTACAGCTGACATAATGTGTCACTATTTGCTATTTTCTTTTTCAGACGGGTAGGTAGGTAGGTAGGCCATAATAAAAATGATGTTTGTTTTCCCGAACGCGACCGGTTAAAAACAATCGACGCGACTCCAAAAAAAAATATGTTCAGTCCAGGTTTGCCTCTTCATCTTTATTAATTTGGTATACCAATTAAACAGTTACACTTTAGATAGCATTAACAAAAGAGTCTGAAATACATAGTAAAAAAGAAGAATTTTCCTACCTACCTATCTACCCGTCTGAAAAATCAAAGGTCGGGTTTGGGCAAACTAAGATATTTTAATGGTGGCCTTAAATAATCTTCAAACTTTGACACAGTTCTACAATTCGTTTAAGAGATATAAAAAAAGTTTCATATTCATGACATCGCTTTGAGGTCAGGTATGCACGATAGATCACGATACATAAAGCTAATTGCTATAGCAAGTTGAAAGGATGTAAACTGTTAGCAAACATCCAAACCTGCTGTCATTATATATCAATATTTCAGTAATCGATACAACATATGGTTAACATCTATATTTTTAATCTAATTGTCGATGTGTTGGTTAATTTTTGATAAAAGAAACAACAAATACAGATACAAAGGAAGCAGTCGATTTGACAAGTGTGGGAACATATACCTGATTTAATTGTTTCCTTATTCGTCATTAATTCATGATCGTATGCCAAAATAAATGCGTCCATTTAAAAGAAACGGCTTGCCTAGGTAGGAACTGCACCAACATCTGTTGTCGGTTACACCCATACAGGATAGCCTCCTCTGAGGCAAGTCAAACAAACAACGATAGGGCCAAATGGCACTGAATTGCTCACCTTGTCCATTGTAGACACTTGCACAGTAATAGTTCAAGTAGGTGAGAAAAACAAATAGGTATGATAAGTTAAGAATAGATGTTTTTATTGTTTCCCTTATAAGACTTATGTAAAAAGACCTTAATATATGGTAATGCAACATATTTAACATCTAGCTCTTGTAGTTTAAATTTTCGAAAGATTTCCGATATAAATCTATGTAAAACTGTGACCTTCCGGGACGGGCCAGATTTGACCTCATTGACATCATTTTAACAAACTTGTTAGAGGACCATAAACTTATGCTGGATGGAATATAAAACAGCTCTACGCCTTGTGGTTAGAAGATTAATTAAACTTTTCAATATATATGTAAAACATGTGAAACCTGGGACAGGACCACATTTTACCACATGGTCACCATGTTAACGCACTACATAATAGAACGATCTTTAAAACATCTTCTCTGAAACTGCAAGAACTAATAGTTTGCTTGTACCATACGCGTATGATATTCTACAGTGTTTGTTCGAATGGTAACCTTGGAGTCAAATCTGGCCCAACCCAGGGCTGAAATACTTGACTTATTTAGGGAAAAACTTCAAACATATTTTTCTCTGAAACCACAAGGTAAATACTCTCATATATTGCATGTTACACAAGCTTATAGTCCTAAACCACGATAGTTAATATGTTGACCCTGCAGTCAAATCCGGCCTCACTCCGGGGTTCAACGGTTTACATTGATTTATACAGGAAAATCTTTTTAAATAGAATCAGAAATATAATAGTGGGCCAGATTTAACCACAGGGTTACCATTTGAACAAACTCGGTAAGAACTATAAATAGAGGATCTTACATGAGTACTCATTGATTATTAAATTTATTGAACGAGTTGGCAAAATAATATAATGCAAGGCTCTTGCCGAGCATTATACCATTTTTGCTAACGAGTTTAATAAATTCAATAAAGAATGAGAACAAATGTTAGATTCTATTTGTCACATAACTCACATATCAATTTTTATTGCATTTTTCCTGACGCTTTAACAAGCGAAACCGACATAAAAAAGAGTACCGTTATCTGGGATTTGATATATCCAGACGGCCGCAAGTCCCTGTAAACCCTGTGTATCTTTCGAAGATCTAGATTGTCGCAAGTCCATTTAAAAAGAGTATGATAATGGACCTTTGGAAACGGCCGAGCACGACACATACGAAATATTGCAATCTCGGTTTGATTGAGACTGTTCATGAGCGGTAGTGAAATATGCTAGCTACCGCTCACGCCCTCTAGCCCCGGGTTGAGCAGAACTCAATATTAATAAAATCAATTGTACAAAAATTTATAAACCGTGGGAATTGGATCATAGTGATTATCGATTTTTTTGACGGCGCGTACTAGGCTTATTTGCATAGTTATATAACTAGTTGTTTATTGAAAATATAGAATGGTGTTATTTCAATCCCGCGTCATAAGTTATGTGATAGAAGTAGATACACAAGTCGGACAGGACATGTAGCACTCAAAGACCACAGTCAACCAAACACACGCACAGAAACAAACAACCAAGGACCACGGTCAACCAAACACACGCAGAGTTTCTTTGCTTACTCCAAAGGTGAATAAAAGGCAAGATAGAGCATCACAAACACACAATGGTTGACAATAGGGCTACCGCCTTGGAACGGTCCATGACAAGTAAGGCCGCGGGGTTTAAACCAGGTTCTAATGTGCACCAAATCTCACTCTTACCTTATTGCCATCCCAATAAAACGGACAGTGTAAATAAAGATATCCCTGCCAGGTTATGTTCTCTAACAAACGCGACAACATTAATATGCAACATTACACATAAATGCATTACACATAAATGATCATGCATTCATGCAGATATGAATATAAAAACAAAAGCCTAGAAAGTCACAAAGCAAGTACTGAATGACTTAGAAGAAGCCAGGGCAAAAAGAGTAAAAACCGTTAAGGGTACGATAAGACAACATTTAAGACAAACACCAAACGCTACCATCCTTTCAGGATTTAGGTAGACGTCATTTTATGGTCCACAATCACTCCGGTCATCGTAGTAACAGTCAAAGAGGCAAACATAGCTGTAAATGGGTCATTCAATAAACATGCAGTGCATTGCGAAATGATAAGGTCATTTTTAATAAACGTTTTAACAAGTATAATAAAGATCGCATGAAAGTGATTATGACTAGGGATCTTACGAAGTTTGTAAATCACATCACCATAAAACTCAGGTTGTGATATATTTTAGACGATATAACCTGGAGGATATTTCCTTAGATAGAATTTCCCGTTTAATTGGGATGACAATAGGGAAACAGTGCGGTCCGGTGCATGGCGATACCCCTGGTGTCAACCCTTTGCTTTTATACTCCTTGTAATGGTTGGTTGTTTTGAGTACATGATTTGGAGGGATTCTGTGAATGCTTCATTTCCTGTTCGAATTTTGTATCTACTTGTATATTTGCGGTTCATAATCACTACATTACGCCCCAGTTTCTGTACGATTTAATTATTATTCATGAAACGGTTTGATCTGGAGACGATTTGGGCTAGTTTTTGTTATATAAATACATAAATAAAGGATATTTGTTTGTTTGGCGTGAATATAGGATTTATTTTATTTGCGAGTTTCCTCACTTCGATGTGAAAATAAATCATATATTCACGACAAACCAACAAATATTATATTTATTATATACTCACAACCTTGAAACTTATGCAGAAAAAACATAATGCGCCTAAACAATGACGTCAATAACGTCAACAACATCAACAGATGCATTACGTCATTTTCGGTGTTTCCCATGTGAAATATAAACAATGAAAATCATGACATCCTCTATTTCAATGGAAAGTATATAATAATATTAATTCTTGTGAGGCTTAATCATCATATACTTTCTTTTTTGCGATAGAATTAACCGTTATTTAAATAATATGTTTCAAGATCAAGCACTCTAAGCATTCGAGTCGTCATGGTTTCCAGACCCAACATTGTAATAAACAACACAACTTAATACGTATACACATTTCATATGAAATGGAAGCACATACCGATAACTACTATAAAAAATATGTATGTGACCTTACTTCTTTAACGTGATTTACATTATTCTATGACACATATTCTTCCGATAAATAAATGTTTTTTATATATTGATAAAACATGTGAAAAGAAATCCGATCGTAGACAGAATTTTGCGTTTCCATCAAAATAATGCAGCACAACGATACATATCATCTCAACCTAGCTTGTCTTGCGATTTTTTTCTTTAAATAAATATGCAACAGCTGTGCGTTAAATACAACAGCGTCGTTGTTGTTAAGCAAAATATTGCTTCACGCCTCTTCCAGTGAACCTTGCATAACCCTAAGTGATATAACTAGCATAAAGTCACCTAAAACGGAATCAATATAGTCATAGGTGAAGGTGGCATCACGTTTTCTACAAAACAGGTCAATGCACTCACTAGAGTGCGTTGCAGGGTTATCAACAGGTTTGATTTCTAAACAAAATATGGGTGACATATTCCTTTTAAAAACGAAGTTTGTGTGAAATATTCCTTGCAAAAACACAATGTGCGTGAAATAATTCTCACGGTGTTCAAAACAATATTCTTTTTAAAAATGATTTGTGTATGAAATGTGCCATTTTGAAAAAAAGAAGTGTGTGTGAATTACGCCATTGTACGGATTCGTTTGTGATAAATATACATTAAATTGTATAGTTATACGTGGATTTAGAGGGGCAATTAAACTGACAACTACCATATAAATGCCCCCAAGAAAGAACTTCAGGCTTGTCTAATATATTGTCAAATACGTACGTTTCTGTGATAATCATTTTTAAAATGTGTGTTAAATCTACTGCAAATATGTTTGATCAAATTTTGGCACAATTTTACATAATAACATTTTTAATTCAAAACTAGTGAACTTATTGTAATGTTCGCAAAGAGAATGTAAAAAGTTGCTATTAAAAACGATAAGGTTAAAGCCTCAAATATGATATACAAGCTGAAGTATAGCTATTTGAAATTCCCTCCTCCTCTTTATCTCTCTGAGGCAAGCATAACTATCATGACTTGCGTTGATTTTATCGTCCTATGTTAGACAAGGCCTTAAGTAAATGAAAACATTGCACTATTTGAGTAACGTTTTTCATATGACCCGTCCGACGATTGCTTCTTCATCTTGGCTAGGGTAATACACTTTGTCCCTTTACGAATTTAAATAAGTTCAATCAATTATACTGTTGATGCATATAGTATAATTGAGTACTGCGTGTGAGTGCTTTTAAAATCACACGAAATTCACACGAGACAAAAATCTGATTATTATGCCACTATTAACATATTTTTTCCTGTGTATTTTATGCCAAACTGCAATTTCATATTTAAAAAAATATGTATTTTGTCATTCTCATTAATTTTGGATACATGCTATTTAACACAGATAATATCTAGCAATAAATAGGTAAAAGCTAGCACAAATACAGGTCTATACACTGAGTATGACCAGTAGTTGTAATTGTTACTGATGAAAACATTTAAATAACATTTTCTCTTTACCATGTTTACTCTCTGTATTATGTTCCCGACCCGAGACGCCGCAGTGAGTCACGGACGACCTAATCAATAAGCTGTTTCAATTTTTATACCGTTAACGGAAAACGTACACCGTATTGATTGATAATCACAGTTATGTGGGTTTCTAAAAACTAACATACATCACGATTTTAAATTATAAACGAATGTAATTTGTACCAATGATCATAACATCCTATTAACTATGAGATCATGCATATAACCAGTCTACCGGGATAAAACATAGAAGAGTGTAACCAGTTTACCACAAGAAAAACATATCAGATTGTAGTATTCATGTTATATAAAGCAGACCTTATAACCATTTTGTTATCAGACATAATCAAACAACTTTGAACGCCCAAACGTATCGTATTCCTTACATAAGGGCGTGCATAACTGACACAATATAAACTTAATTAATTTATTGGATTAAACAGCGTCTTTCAGAATAAAACACAAATCATAGCTAAATTATATTTAAAAAATATATGGATGGTAGATCTATATCATTTACACTAATAAGTATAGCATATATAAAACCTTTTTCTAAACTGTTTGAAATAAAATATCGCATGTGTTTTTGCTAGCTAACTTACTCTAAAATAGAAATATTTAATGGTAAAAACAGATCTCATCTGATACCGATAGAAAAACATACACATTTACGCCTCAAAGGAATGTTTTAGTATGAATTTAAATGTTTTTGCACAATAACATTTAAATGATTAATCACATTAAAAGTACATTAAATTATACTGAAACGCAAAAGAAACGCATATTTTATATATTTGTTTTTCCCCCCAAAACACACAAATAATAATAATAAGTAAATTATTCGGATTGCTAATCGTATTCAAAAAAAGAGATATAAGGTCCTATAGAAACCACAGCTTCCGAACGCAATGGCATCGTAGGTCCGCACTGTACTGCAAACAAAACTAATTAGCACATTTACCCGATAAAATTAATGATGCGTGATGATCCACTTCATATTGTTAAAATGGTGCACACGTGGACCCCGGGCGCTGTATCGCACAGGTGTTATCGACCAGTCAGTACCATAGGTGCCAGGTTGCTATCAAGGAAAGCTCTGTAAAATAGTTTGACCAAAGACACAAGCTGTCCGAAAAACTACTTGAGAAGTTCTGAAAAACCTCCTCCAAAAAGTGGAAAATGTTGTCAACAAACTATATTACATACAAGGTATGACAGCTGCCATTTTAGCCGGGGCTAAATAGCAACCTGGCACCTAAGGCCAGTACGTGGGATTATAGCGATTAGTGCATATTGTAAAAGACATAAAAAATAATAAACAATGCAATGGCAACGAAACCAAGCCGTCGGTATGCTCCAGGCTGGAAGACAGCAAGATATCTGTCGCTCGCCATTCGAATTGCGATCCGTCTACATTAACAAGACAGGCAACGGTTCTAGCTCACAGGACGGGTTGAACTTTTATCACGTGCCGGCAGACCGCGAGCAACAACCGTCCGTCAGGACAACTTAATTAGAACCCGGGATCTGAGGGACCGCCTTTGCACTGCTGTGTCCACTTCAAGACGATTAATTGGTAAATTTGACTGATTTTGTGACTTTTTCTTTGATTGGTGTCAGTTTTAAACGATCAGCATTTTTTGTCTGTGATATGAAATTAATTGTGATTTTGACCTAGGAAAATGGAATTTTCATTATATAGACAAGGATTTTCCCTTGCTGTCGTTGTTCAGAGGAATCCAATTTTTGTTTCTGACAAGGATTTTCTCTTGCTGTCGTTGTTGCGGTCCTAAGTATATTATGCGGTCCAAGTATTAACTTTTATACCCCATCCAACCCCTTCTCCAAGAAGTGAAAATAGGTTGACTGGGTATGAAATAAAACCTTAATTTCGGCTTAACAAGTAAGCGTATTGTAATATTAAAACATTTAATATGTAATTTTAGACAGGATATCGCATGTTCAGTAAAAAATGTTTTTAAAAATGTTTTATTTTCGAAATATCCGTTATAATATCCTGCTAATATAAGCTTTCCCATCGCTTAATGGAATTAAGGCGGGACCACGTAATGTATATCGTACTGTACATGTGCATCAGCATCACGACTGTTTAACATGCAGCTTATAATTGCATGGCCTAAGTCAAGAAAATTGAGTTAGGCCGCCCGGTGTCTGTATGACCGTGCCAGACTTGTCATTTTAATTCACATACACGAGTTTATAACGGTCCTTATCTCGATTACTGGTTTGTACAATAACGATACGTTGTGTAACTAATAGGCAATCACTACTTTCATTAATTTCCAATACATGTTCAATGTAATGCAAAACAGGCATATGCTCTTAATGGGCGTTATTTAGACACATTGCCTAATATGATCATTATATATATTAATTGGATACACGGTATTGCAACAGATACTATCGATGGCGTAATAACAATATAGGTTTCAGTATATAATGCAAAACAGCAATTGAATGAAATATAAAACTAGGGCGAATACTTTGTAGAATGGCAATTCGGAAATGAATCGGTGAAAGGCAGTTGTCATGCAGATGATTTCTTATTTTAATAAATCCCATAGCAATTAGGCCACACTTAAAAATAGTTTGCCCAAACCCGAACTTTGATTTTTCAGACGAGTAGGTAGGTAGGACAATTCTTCTTTTTAGTACGTATGTCAGACTCTTTTGTTAATGCTATCTTACGTTAAACTGTTTAATTGGTATACCAAATTAATAACGATGAGGAGGTAAACCTGGAGTAAAATAAATCATATTTTACTGAACAGATTTTTTTTGGAGTCGGGTCAATTTTTTTAACCGGTCGCGTTCGGGCAAACACACATCATTATTACATAACAGACTACATGAAGGTATTTATTTTTCAAAATTGCGTCATTACATAGGGGATAGAAGAGGACGTGTCAAAGTAAAAGTTTACAAGTAACTGACGCAATCTCTTCATTATCTTCTTTATGGGTGAAACAAATCGAATTGAGGATCAATATTCTTCAGACAAAACAATAAACAGCCACGTGTGATATTAATAAACAGAATACCAATGTAGTTGCAATCTAACATATGTCGCCATTGTAATCTAACTAGGGGGCGTCCGTGGCCGAGTGTTAGAGGCTCTGACTTGAAATTACTTGCCACTCACCGAGGTTGGTTCGATCTCTCTGGGTCCTAAACATCCTTATGTGAGGAAGCTATCAAGCTGGCTTGCGGAACGTCGGTGGTTCGACCCAGGTGCCCGCCCTTGCACGAAAGTTTCCCGTTGGGGCGACTATAAAATCCAATTCTATTCCATTCAATGCAATCTGACTATAGTCACCACCAGAAAACAAACTTTAGCCTTCTCTGATTACAGCTGACATAATGTGTCACTATTTGCTATTTTCTCAACTTGAATTGATATTTCTCCATACTAAGGCAAAACAAGACGGAGCAGATAAGTAATATTTATAGCATTATTGTTCGAGTATATGCGATTTATACTGCATATCGAGGGCCGCAGGCCCGAGAGTGCAGTATAAATCGCATACGAAAAAAATATGCTATGCATTTAATAGAGCATGAGTTTTGCACGTGTACGGGGAGATAATGCACGAGCGTTAGCGAGTGCATTATCGTCCGTACACGTGTAAGACTCATGCTCTATTGTATTTATACCACAATAACTAACATATGCTGTGTATATCCTCGGGTATTACACGATGCATAGTGTGTATTTAGGCTATTGTGGTATAAAAATAGTTTGTACCATAGCCATTTATCCAAGTACTTATATGCAAGAAGTTTTAGGGCGTTGCAGTTTTCAGTAAAAATAACAGCTCGATCCAATCAAGAAATAGCATTATCTCGCGGCATGAGCATGACCCATGTTTTGATTATTGCAGCCAATCGCCTGTGTATATTATAGGGCAAATCCAATGTCAAGGAGTGCTGTTATGATAATGGGTAGTCGTGTTTTACATATTTGAGTTTTAGGTTGTGTGTAAACATTACAACTACGCGCAATGTAAAATTGAGTAGACCATGGTATAACTGCCGAATCTGTCTTTTATAGCACGGCTGAAATATACTGGCATTTATAGCACGGTTTAGGCTCAGACCTTCAGGTTTATGAAAATTATATCATAAGGAAGAACAAAGGAAAACCATTAGAGCTATGGTACAAGTATAGGATAGAGCATGAGTTTTGCACGTGTACGGGGAGATAATGCACGAGCGTTAGTGTGTATTTAGGCTATTGTGGTATAAAACATGTATAGCATATTTTTCCCGTATGCGATTTATACCGCACTTGATGGGCCAGATTTTACCACAGGGTCACCATTTGAACAAATTCGGTAAGGACTATAAATTCATGAGTACTCATTCATTATTGAATTTATTAAACGTGTTTGCAGAATGATATAATGCTCGACAAGATATAATGCGAGGCTCTTGTCGAGCATTATATCATTTTTGCTAACGGGTTTAATAATTTCAATAATGAATGAGAACGAATGTTAGATTCTATTTATCACATAACTCACATATCAACTTTTATTGCATTTTGCCTGTCGCTTTAACAAGCGAAACCGACATAAACCGTGGGAATTGGATCATATTCATTATCAATTTCTTTGACAGCGCGTACTAGGCTTATTTGCATAGTTATATAACTAGTTGTATATCGAAAATATAGAATGGTGTTATTACACACCCACACCGTAAATTATGTGATAAAAGTAGATGCACAAGTCGAACGAACAGGGAATGTAGCAAACACGGACCACAGTCAACCACAAACAGGGAATGTAGCAATCAAGAACCAAAGTCAACCACAAACAGGGAATGTATCAATCAAGGACCACAGTCAACCACAAACAGGGAATGTAGAAATCAAGGACCAAAGTCAACCACAAACAGGGAATGTAGCAATCAAGGACCAAAGTCAACCACAAACCGGGAATGTAGCAATCATGGACCTCAGTCAACCACAAACAGGGAATGTAGCAATCAAGGACACCAGTCAACCAAACACACACACATAAACAAACAATCAAGGACCACAGTTAAACAAACATGGAATGTAGTAATCAAGGACCACAGTCAACCACAAACAGGGAATGTAGCAATCAAGGACCACGGTCAACCACAAACAGGGAATGTAACAATCAAGTACCACAGTCAACCAAACACACGCACAGAAACAAACAATCAAGGACCACAGTCAATCAAACACACGCACAGAAACAAACAATCAAGGACCACAGTCAACAACTAAACACACGCAAAGAAACAAACAATCAAGGACCGCAGTCAACCAAACACACGCACAGAAACAAACAACAATTATAAAGGTTAATAAAAGGCAATATAGAGCATCATGAACACACAATGGTTGACAATAGGGCTACCGCCTTGGAACGGTCAATGGCAAGTAAGGCAGCTGGGGGGTTTAAACTAGGTTCTAGGGTGCACCAATCCTCACTCTTACCTTATTGTCATACCAATAAAACGGGACAGTGTAAATAGAGATATCCCTGCCAGGTTACGTTCTCTAGCAAACGCGTCAGCATTAATAGGCAACATTACACATAAATGATAAATGATCATGCATTCGTGTATACATGAAACATGCAGTGCGTTGCGAAATGATAAGATCATAACCTATTTTGATAAACGTTTCAACAAATATAATAAAGATAGCATAATATTGATATGACTAGGGATCTTACGAAGTTTGTAAATCACATCAGCATGAATCTCAGGTTGTGGTACATTTTAGACGGATATTTCCTTAGTTAAAATCCCGCTTAATTGGGATGACAATAGGGAACCAGTGCGGTCCGGTGCATGGCGATACCCCTGGTGTCGAACTTTTGTTGTTTGTGGTGTTGCACACTTTGCTTTTATTCTCCTTATAATGGTTCGTTGTGTTGAGTACATGATTTGGAGGGATTCTGTGTATTCTTTAAATAAATATGCAACAGCTGTGTGTTAAATAAAATAGTGTCGTTGTTATTAAGCAAAATATTGCTTCACGGCTCTTTGAGTGAACCTTGCATAACCCCAAGTGATATAACTAGTTTAACGACACCTAAAACTGAATCAATATAGTCATAATAGAAGGTGGTACACGTTTCAATGCAGTCACTAGAATGCGAAAAATATGGGTGACATATTCCTGTTAAAAACGATGTTAATGTGAAATATTCCTTGCAAAAACATAATTTGTGTGAAATATTTCTGTTCAAACCAATATTCCTTTTTAAAATGGTTTGTGTATAAAATGTGCCATTTGGAAAATAAGAAATGTGTGCGAATTACGCCATTGTACAGATTGGTTTGTGATAAATATACATTAAATTGCATAGTTATTCGTGGATTTAGAGTGGCAATTACTTATTGTAATGTGTGCAAAGAGACTGTAAAAAGTTGATATTAACAAGAATTCCGCGGATTCACATGTCTCGCCTAAAGGAGGCGGGACTTTAAAATAAACAGGTCAATGATGCTTACATGACAGTTTGTAAACATTTTAGTAACTAAAAACAATGGAGTTTGCAGTTTGCTGAGATGACAATTAAGTGCATTTGTTTAAAAACGAAATGCCATTCTATTAAAAAACAAGATCGCTCACATGGTAATCATGGGCAATAAGCCTGCTGTGTCTAGTCTGACACGTGTATTATTTTTTTAATTTGTTCCACTTTCTACTGTGAATGAGATAAAAAAAGAAATGGGGGGAGGGGGCATCATACTGATGCTTCCTGCCAAATTTCGACGAAATCCATCAAGGCGTTTAGGAGGATTAACGCCGACAAGTAATTCAAAGAAAAATATCAAGGGGCCGTAGCTCCATCAAAAAATAACAAACTAGACATCATACCAATGCGTCCTGCTAAGTTTTGTGAAATCCAACAAGGCGTTTAATTGAGAAAAAAAAAATAAGCAAATAAAAAAACAAAAAAACAACAAATATATATATATATATATATATATATTGAAGAAAAAAAAAAGCAAATAAAAATCAAACAAGAGGCCCAAGAGGGCTGTGGACGCTCTGCTGGCAAAAACGGCTCTTATATCAAGGGTTGTCGACATAAAATTCCCATCAGTATTTCTTTTAAAACATTGTAAAAACAACAGGGCCAGGATGGCCTTAGATCGCTCACCTGGTAATCATGGAAAATAATTCTGCTGTGTCTAGTTCGACATGGGTATTTCTTAATTTGTCCCACTTTCTTCTATGAATGAGACTTCATAACTAGAAATCATAGCAATGCTTCCTGCTAAGTTTCGTCCAATCCAAAAAAAAAGAAGTAATTAAAAAATGAAAAAAAGTTTTAAAAAGAAATGTAAAAAATAAAATAAAATAATATTAAAAAAAATAGTCAAACAATCTGGTAAAGTTTGATTAAGATCAAACAAAAAATGAAGGCCGTATCGTATTATTGAAGCAAAATAAATCATTTTTTACGAAATCAAGGACCGACCATTGGTCCGATTTAGCTGGTTTTCGAACTTGTCCGAGCTTTCATTAATATTAACAATCTGGTAAAGATTGGTAAAGATCTGATGAAAAATAAAGGCCCTATTGTTTAACGAGGCAAAATATAGCATTTTAATTAAATCAAGGGACATAACTCCACTGTTAATGGTCCGATATGGCAGGTTTTCAAACTTGTCTGAGCTTTTTTTGACATTAACAATCTGGTAAAGCTTGGTAAAGAACTGATGAAAAATGAAAGCCCTATTTTCTTAACGATGTAAAAGATAGCATTTTTAACAAAATCAAGGACAATAACTCCGCTGTTACTGATCCGATCGGACTAGTTTTAGAACTTATCTACGATTTCATTGACATTAACAATCTGGTAAAGATTGGTAAAGATCAGATGAAAAAATGAAGGTCCTATCGTCTTAACGAGGCAAAATATAGCATTTTTAACTTTAATCAAGGGCCATAACTCCACTGTTACTGTTCCGATATGGCTGGTTTTCAAACTTGTCTGAGCTTTCATTGACATTACCAATCTGGTAAAGTTTGGTAAAGATATGATGAACAAAATATGAAAGCCCTATCTTCTTAACGAGGTAAAATATAGCATTTTTAACAAAATCAAGGGCAATAACTCCGCTGTTACTAGTTTGATCGGGATGGTTTTAGAACTTGTCCGAGCTTTCACTGACATTAACAATCTGGTAAAGATTGGTAAAGATCAGATGAAAAATGTAGGTCCTATCGTCTAACGAGGCAAAATATAGCATTTTTAACTAAATCAGGGCCATAACTCCGTTGTTACTGGTTTGATATAGTTGGTTTCAAACTTCTCCGAGCTTTTATCAACATTAGCAGTCTGGTAAAGTTTGGTAAAGATCGGGTGAAAAATGAAGGCCCTATCGTCTTAACGAAGAATAATATAGCATTTTTAACTAAATCAAGGGGCATAACTCCGTTGTTACTAGTTTGATATAGTTGGTTTTCAAACTTGTCCGAGCTTCCATTGACATTAACAATCTGGTAAAGTTTGGTAAATATCTGATAAAAAATGAAGGCCTTATCGTCTTAACGAAGCAAAATATAGCATTTTTAACTAAATCAGGGGCAATAACTCCGTTGTTACTGGTCCGATCAGACTGGTTGTAGCACTTGTCCGAGCTTTTATTGACATTAACAATCTGGGAAAGATTGGATGAAAAGTCTTAATGAGGTAAAATATAGCATTTTTAACGAAATCAGGGGCCGCTGTTAGTAGCTTGATCTGGCTGTTTTTCAAACTTCTTCGAGCTTTTTTCAATATTAGCAATCTGATAATGGTTGGTAAAGATCGGATGAAAAATGAAGGCCCTATCGTCTTACGAATAACAATATAGCATTTTTTAACTTAATCAAGGGTCATAACTCCGTTGTTACTTGTCCGATATAGTTGGTTTACGAACTTATCTGAGCTTTCATTAACATTAACAATCTCGTAAAGTTAGGTAAAGATCTGATGAAAAATTAAGGCCCTATCGTCTTAACGAAGCAAAATATAGCATTTTTAACGAAATCATGGGCAATAACTCCGTTGTTACTGGTCCGATCTGGCTGGTTTTCAAACTTGTCCGAGCTTTTATCAACATTAGCAATCTGGTAAAGATTGGTAAAGATCGGATAAAAAATGAAGGCCCTATCGTCTTAACGAGGTAAAATAGAGCATTTCTAACGAAATCAATAACTCCGCTGTTACTGGTCCGTTCTGGCTGGTTTTAGAACTTGTCCGAGCTTTTATTTACATTAACAATCTGGTAAAGATTGGTAAAGATCGAATGAAAAATGAAGGCCCTATCGTCTTAACGAGGCAAAATATAGCATTTTTGACTAAATCAAGGGCCATAACTCTGCTGTTAGTTGTCCGATCTGGCTGATTTTTAAACTCGTCCGAGCTTTCATCGACATTAGCAATCTGGTAAAGTTTGGTAAAGACGGACGACGGATAACTCGCCATCCCATAAGGTATGCTGGCCCCTGGCCAGTGGAGCCAAAAATCCTCAGCTCCAAAAAGTAGGTCAAGGTCATAGATGAAATCCATGCGTCCAAAAATATATACTACCCAAGACACAACTATGTCCACATAGAATATTTTGCATTCCAAAAATAGGTTTAAAACATCTAGTGCATAATTATAGTTCATGAGAAAATGATGTAAATGTAACAATTAAAGTTATCTGCTCTTTGCTTGGAGGGTCAAGGCCACTTCTACATTTGCTTTGTCACATTGCGATGTACCACCCAAGATACAACTATAAGCAAAGTTTGAAAGGTTTGGTGTAAACAGTTTGTGAGAAAATGACAAACGCAAAACTTGAATGTTGACGCTTTCGCCGCCACCGCCGCCGCCGCCGCCGGAAAAGCAAAACCCCTATGTCTACTATTTTTCTTCAAAAAGTCGAAACAAAAACTGCATTTTTTTGCTAATTAAGGGGACATGACTCTGGTGTTACTTGTCCGATATTGCCCAGTATTGAACTCGTCCGAGATCTTATGGTAATATACATTATGTGCAAGTTTGGTTAAGATTGCTCAAGAAGTGTGGCCTCTATCTTGTAAACAAGATGAAAAAACTTCATTTCTTTCTAAATCAGGGCCATAACTCTGGTGTTACTTGTCCGATCTGGCCCATTATCAAACTCATATGAGATTTTATGGTCATATACTATCTATGTAAGTTTGGTTAAGATTGCTCAAGTAATGTGGCCTCCATCGTGTAAACAAGCTAAAAGTTGACGACGGACGAAGAGTGGTAACAATAGCTCTAAAACGTAGGTCAAGGTCACAGATGAAATCCATGCGTCCAAAAAGATGCACAACCCAAGACACAACTATGTCAAAATAGAATGTTCTTTCTTTCAAAGATTAAGCTGTAAATTAGGTTTAAAACATCTAGTGCATAATTATAGTTCATGAGAAAGTGATGTAAATGTAACAATTAAGGTAATCTGCCCTTTGCTTGGATGTTGAAGGTCACATCCACGTTTGTTTTAGGACATGTTGTGATGTACTATCCAAGAACAAAGTTTGAAAGGTCTAATGCATAAAGTTTGTGAGAAAGTGATCTAAACGCAAATGTTGAAGGTAACAATTAAATTTATCTGTCCTTTGCTTGGAGGGTCAAGGTCACATCCACATTTGCTTTGTCAAGTTGCAATGTACCACTCAAGATACAACTATAAACAAAGTTTGAAAGGTCTAGTGCATACAGTTTGTGAAAAAGTGACCTGAACGCCAAAGTTTAAGATAAAAATGATAAGGTTATCTGCCCTTTGCTTAGGGAGTCAATGTCACATCCACATCTGCTTTGTCACACTGGGATGTACCACCCAAGATACAACTATAAACAAAGTTTGCAAGGTGTAGTCCATATAGTTTGTGAGAAAGCGACCTAAACGCAAATGTTGAAGGTAGAAAGTATTAAGTTATCTGCCCTTTGCTTGGAGGGTCAAGGTCACTTCTACATTTACTTTGTCACGTTGCAATGTACCACCCAAGATACGACGACAAGCAAAGTTTGAAAGGTGTAGTGCATACAGTTTGTGAGAAAATTACATAAACACAAAACCGCCGCCGCCGGAATATCAACACCTATGTCTCTGTTTTCTTCGAAAACAAAAACGATAAGGTTAAAGCCTCACATATAATATACAAGCTGAAATACAGCTATTTGAAATGACCTCCTCCTCTTTATCTTTCTGAGGCAAGAATAACTATCACGACTTGCGTTGATTTTATCATCCTATGTTAGACAAGGCCTTAAGTAAATGAAAACATTGCACTATTTGAGTAACGTTTTTTATAGGACCTGTCCAACGACTGCTTCTTTATCTTGACTAGGGTAATACACTTTGTCCCTTGACAAATATAAATTAGTTCAATCAATTTTACTATTTATGCATATAGTATATTTGAGTGCTGCATGTGAGTGCTTTTAAAATTACACGAAATTCACACGAGACAAAAATCTGATTATTATGCCACTATTAACATTTATTTTCCTGCGTATGTTATGCCAAACTGCAATTTCATATTAAAAATATGTGTTTTGTCATTCTCATAAATGTTGGATACATGCTATTTAACACAGGTAATATCTAGCAATAAATAGGCAAAAGCTACCAAAAATACAGGTCTAAACACTGAGTAAGACCAGTAGTTGTACTTGTTACTGATGAAACCATTTACATAACATTTTCTCTTTACTCTTTTTATTATGTTCCCGACCCGAGTCGCCGAAGTGAGGCACGGACGACCTAATCATCACTAATCTACCACGAAGTAGGGCTCTGTTTAAATTGTTATCCCAGCATGAAGCTAGTGTTAACAGAAAACCATCGTCGGATACCCCCGTGTGATTTGTTCTGTTACTCTCCAATGGAGTATAACGAAATCAATCAAACGTGGGTTTCGACGATGACGGAAAACGTACATCGTATTGATTGATAATCACAGTTATGTGTTTCTAAAAACTAACATACATCACGTTTTTTAATTATGAACGATTGTAGTTTGTACCAATGATCATAAAATCCTATTAACAGATGCATGCATATAACCAGTCTACCAGGATTAAACAGCAGTTTACCACAAGAAAAACATATTAGATTGTAGTACTCATGTTATATAAATCAGACTGTATAACCATTTTGTTATCAGACATAATCAAACAACTTTAAACGCTCAAACGTATCGTATTCGTTACATAGGGGCGTGCATAACTGACACAATATAATCTTAATTAATTTATTAGATCAAACAGCTTATTTCAGAATATAAACAAATCATATCTGTATTATATTTATAAAAAAATATGGATGGTAGATCTATATCATTCTGTCATTCACACTAATAAGTAAAACATATAGAACAATGTTCTCTACACTGTTTGAAGCAAAGTATTGCTTGTGTTTTTGCTAGCTAATTATATAACTTACTCTAAAATAGAAATAGTTAATGGTGAAAACAGATCTGATAGCTGCGTTCGAAAGAACACCCAGCTGATACCGATAGAAAAACATACACATTTACGCCTCAAAGGAATGTTTCAGTATGAATTTAAATGTATTTGCACAATAACATTTATCACATTAAAAGGATATATTAGTGATTTAATGTAAAAGCATGATCATAGTCTTACTCACAAGTCAACCTCACAAAATGGATAAACAAATATGTTAACATGAAATAAATATATTATTAAACAAGTTGGATAGACTATCAGGACTTATTTCACTTAAGAGAAACACACACCTTCCATATCGTAAAATGAAAATCAGATAACCGTTAACCCGCTAAGCACGACTATAACAGCCTTTGCGTTCATTGTAAAAACAGATCAGCCTGCGAGTAACTTGCAGGCTGATCAGGGTATACAATGTCAGGCTGCTGATCACTCATTCCCCCCCCCCCCCACCCCACCCAAAACACCCCTGTGTCACTTAAATGGAATGATATTAATTCAAAGAAAGAAGAGTCGATTATATATATGTAGCGTGTTAAGGGTTAATATTAACCATATACTGTAATGAAGTACCGTTGCGTGATGGCTTTCTTTGACAAAATACCGAATTTATCGTTAACATTCAACATTTAGGGAACTATATAACATGTTATGTTAATCCTATTATATTTGGGTTATCTTCCAATATTAATAAGATGCATTTATATAAGTCTTCACTGAACGCTTCTTTTCAAATCCTATCCGTTGACAAATTGTTCACCACATTACTTCAATAAAATAATGTTTAAACCAATCAATATATTTATTGATTCGGTCCTTAAAGACATATACCAAACGTTACCTGGTCTTTAAATAGAAAAACAAGCTTATTATTTACTGCTTAGTTACATGTATACAGAATTCAGATTAAAGTTGTATTTGAATAGTAGTTTAATATTGAATATGGTATAGCTATATTATACTTTGAACTTTACTATTATGAAGACAGAAAAAGAAAAAAAAAAGCGAGGGTTCCCGGGTTCGAGTCCCGTACCGGCCACACTTTTCCCCATGGTTTACTACATTGGCGACGAGGTTTTTACATGGTTACCGACTTGGAACGGTCAATTGGCAATATGGCCCATTAATAAGCTTAAATGGATTTTATGTGTGCACAACCTCGTTATTAGCATGTCTACAGTGCCCAAATTGACAAATGTAAATAAAAGTACATCCCATCAAAAAGAGATCTTTAACAATAAGGTCCATTTCCAGAGAAATTAACAAACGATACACGTATATGTTGTTTTAAAAAAATATGCAAATACATAATTAAAAACACTGGATGTATTCATAATTTTGCTGACCAAACACAGCAGTTACACAGAGAAAACCAATCAATGATACGACCATAAATTATGAGGGACGATTGTTCAAGCACCAGCATCCCCTTTCAAGGTTTCAGAAGGTGCAACCACAAAGTCCAAAAAAGGTTGTCCGGTTATCGCATGAGAGAAAAGTGAAGCATACTGCTTGACTGTAGAGGGGTCAATCACCAAGCATGAAGTGCGTTGTAATACTAAAGGGTCGTATCCTTGTCTGATCGATGTTCATGTTATAATTGTAAAGTGGTCATGAAATCTGTCAGACCCTTTAACTTCCGAAGTTTATTGATCACATCTCCATAAAATAAACATGAGTGATAAAGATTATGATATTCCTAGTCGCAAAAATGATGTTAGGCTAGTGTTGTACTTCTCCAGTATCCTAGTAGATATCGATATCGATATACGTAATGTATGACTTAAGACAGCATTTTTACATACTTTTTCCATCAGTGGTGACACTTTGCTGTAATCAAGAGATAGGGGTTTGAGTAGCTCTGAGCAAAGTTTGTTTATTTGTAACATAATATTAAGATTTTTGTTTTTAAATATTGGAATACATATATAAAAGTACATACTTAGTCAATTATAAACTCGACCTCTATGTCAACATTTTGTGTAAATATTTTACAGTGAAAATGTCAAAAATAACACCAAAATGTGCGTAATTTAAAGATATCTGTATTATACATTCATAAGAAATCGGGTGACAAATGTATGTTTGAAATGTTTTGAGAGAAATGTCATAGCACATTGTCATATAAAAGTTTTAAAATGTTGAGTAGTAGAATATATTTAAAATGTGGTGTACGGTCCATATGTGTTTGAATTTTAAAGTAATAAGACGAAAGAGGATTAAATGTGTTTGTATAAGTTTCGAAAGATAGATACATATGTTATTGAAAATTAATCATTGTTTTTTAATAAGTTTAATGTATGAAAAGAAAGTGGGAAAACATTCAATAACTTTTTTCTCCTTGTTTGATAAAATTAATATCAATTAAAAAATAACATCTCAATTCTACGTCCTTTCCCTGTTTCTTAAAACAGTTATAAATATTAGTCAATCTGCACCCTTGTGCTGCCTCTCAATATAATGGTGGTATATATCAGCACAAACCGTAACCACTGTGTTTTGTTTTGTTTTTGGTTTCTTAATTAGTCTGCTTTTTTCACTAAATCTATAGTATGGCAAAGAGGCACGTGTTAAATTGTTTTACCTGTTCTGTCGTAAAATACAGCAAACGTAATTTGTTAACATCTTTATACTATTATAGTAAATCACTTTCACAAATGTATCGGTTTTAGGAGTTGTCGATTGAAAACCACTAATGAGAGAAGTCTGAGAAAACAGTGGTGTATTTTAAAATACAGATGTATAGCATCTATTATTATACCTCACGTTTACACTCCTGTATAAATTGCCCATACCCATAGCGTGAAGCAATTTTTACTGTTCACCGGTAAACAATGTTTACTGTTACACGATTGTGAATGTTTACTGTTACACGATTGTGACGTCACGGGAAGTATAATTTTTTCCAATAACGTGTCGTTATTTTTCGTAACTTTCACATCCGGTCAACTTCCGGTAGGTTGAGATATTCAGTAGGTGAAAATAAAGGGGTTTACTCGGACTTCATCCTCAATCTCTATATGAAAAATGAAAATATTAGACCATGATTTAAATTAAATGTATCCATATTGGTGTTTTAAAATCAGACAACACCAAAAGAAGATACATAGATGTATATAAAAAATAAAGCTTTTAATATAATTATCACTACAAACTAGTTTTATAAAGGACTAAAGTCAGTTGAGCAGCAACGATAAACACCGAGTTTACCCTCTACCAGAATGTGGAGGTCTTTTATGTTATTTATCACTGATTGGTCAAATTATTTTGATGATGTCATGTGAAAGTAATGAATTGGAAATCGGTGGACGCTTGGTTTACCAAACGACAATAAAAAAATGTGGCGAGCAGATTTGTTACTTTAAATCAAAACTGGTATAAAAATATAAATTAAAAAAAATAAAAAAATAAAAGGTATTGCGATGTTTCCCCCCTCGTATATTTAAATTTTAATCAATTCGCCTCGGTTGACATTATTTTCCTCAGGTTGACAATATCCACTGTCACCCTCACTGAGGTGAAATATTTATATACTGTATCATAGGAAACATGATTTCTTCTGTTAACGGTGGTACTTTAAAGTGACACATGGACAATCTTGATTTCTTTAAACCTCTTTGCGTCCCATCAGTTTTTCTACATTACATGCATTAGTTCAATCATTAGTTCTAATTATAACTGTTACAATAGTTCAAACCATACTTTTTTTTTTTTGTATTGTTGACTTTTATAATAATGCAAAAATATTATATTTCAACATTTGGTAACTTGAAATGAAATAACGCAGGAAATTGAAAACTCAAAACTGTATTTAATGATATGCAAGCAGGTTTAGAGTCAAAATGTTACTCGATAAATAGACAGAGAAGCCAATATTGATACGTGATAAAAACGTAAAGATTGCCGTGTGTCACTTTAACCAAGTGTTGGAGTATGATTAAAATAACTAAGAGGTGGTATCTCTATTCTATTGAGTTTCGACATAGACTGTTGACTTTGACTATTTAGACCACTTACACATCTTAATCTTGATTGTATTCAGCTTGGAAGCGACTGGTAAAACGTGAGCATCTCTATGAAAATGTGTGTCATCAGTATCATTAAAATCACATCCTAATTACGCTTTGATACTCTCCGCTATAGGATCTGACAACACTGTCTTGGAGGTCACGTCAGATCGACCTTTCATCTACCGATTTCCAATTCTTAACTTTCACATGACATCATCAAAATAATTTGACCAATCAATATTCATGAGAATATCAACTAAATTCAACCAATGAAATCGCGCGTTTCATATGCATTTCAGATGACGTTCGAGTGAACTGAACAAACGAAAATCCACATAAATCACATATCTATATCCGAATAAATATAAAGTCTTCGTGTGTTATTGCTGTGGATTGCACTATAAATTCAAAGAAAGCACTAAATGGCATGTTTTACATCAAGAATACGAAGAGATGTTCTAAATAGTAAGTCATAGTACATTCGACTATTGACCCGCGAGTGTAATTGTAGTGTGAGTTCAGTCGCAATTTGTTTGTGTTATGTTTGTCAACGCATTTTTTTTGTGTTAAATGACGGACATTGTCTCATTTAATACCGAGCGTAGACTGCTCCACATGCGCATTGAAGCCGTCTATATAGAGCTATTTCTGCCTGGCTAATCGTAAGGTCAATCTGACGTGACCTCCAATGCAGTGTTGTCAGATCCTTAGTAGTGTATAGTATCGTAGCGTGATAAAGGTTCTGATATTAATGAGATTGGTGTGTCATTATCTTCAAAATAAAACAAAAAACTCAGTGAATAAGTAGAAAAAGATTCGAATAATAGGGTCAAATATGTGAAAATGCAATGGAACCGTCCACAATACACATCATAAAAGAGTATGAGAGTGGACCTTTAGAAACGACCGAACACGATAAATACGAAATATTGCAGTCTCGGTCGGATTGAGACGGTTGATGAACGGTAGTGAAATATGCTTGCTATCGTTCACGCAACTTAGCCCCGGGTTGAGCTCAATATTCATAAAATCTATAGTACATATATTACACCATCCCGAAGACGGCATGCATATGGCGGTGGACATGCTACTTTTTATGTCATAATTCCATGTCCAGCGGCGTAGAGTATCTTACAATATTCTATGCCCCGAAGAGCAAAATAAACTAAATGGAAGAGTTGAAGACATGTTTACCGACCTGGAACGGTCAATAGACCTACTGGACACCTTAAGTCGATACCTTTTATATTATATTCAACGCCCATATTTACAAGATAGTGTAACTGAAAGTACATACATCAAAGGAAAGTTTTAGCAATAAGTTCAACATCCAAAGTAATTAATGAACGATACACCTAAATCTTCTTGTTATAATTAAAAACAACTCACGATGCATCCAAAATTGACATGAACAATCAAAGTAGTTGAAGCCAAAGAGAAAAATAATCTAGGTTACGAACAAAATCCCGACAACCTAAGGCTCATGCACCTACCTGCCTTTTGGCGCAATCATAGAATCCCACTATTTTGTCCAGTCATCAAACAAGAGAAAGCTGAAGCGTAGTGGCTGAATGTAGAGGGTTCAATCACTAAACATGAATTGTGTTGCAACACTCGTGTAACATAAATAACAAAACATTAATACATCGAATATTTAGTAGGTTCCGTCGTGATCATGTCATGTATGGTCTAAAATGATTTAAATGATAAATATGACATGCGCATGTAACCCTGATAGCGCGAAGTGTCAGAGTGTCCATAAAGTTGAATTATGAGGGCATGAGAATAAATGAAATTAAAATGAAATCAAATGCACTTATTTAGTTATTTGAGTAATTGTGTTACCGTTAACATGGTTTGAACATGATTGTCATGAGTATGCCTCGAAAAAGAAATGTTAAATGTTGATTGGAGGAAATCACATACAAACATGCCTCTTATACCTTTAGTAAGCATGCTACTGTGTCATAACAAAAACTTCTTGCTTTAGTCTAGGAATGGTTCAATCTACTGTTGGTAGAAATTGTTACCCGACCCATTTTTCATAATAATACGACTATCGTATATATATATCTTGATATTATTATGTATGTAGATTATTGGCAATACAATATGTTTAAATCAAGCTTCAAGAATCCTGTACACGAATATTTCCATACTTTCAAAACTATCACATTTAAGTATTTGTTGTTTAAAATAGGAAAATATTTTAATACTTTCCAACAACGATAAATCCAACATAAAACATCACATCTGCGGTATGCGTTTATGACTAAATGTCCAAATAAAGGTTTAATTTCGCGCCCGCCGCTAATGGTGCACAGTCGAAGCATGCAACATGAAAGAGTATAGGTAACAGCACACATAATACAACACAGAATACATGGAACCTCAAAATCGGGGTTACCATTTTTTAAATTAAATGAAGTATTCTTCTTGTATTATACAAATGTATTACTTATTGAATAAAACTGCATATCAATATTTGAGATCGGTAGAGGTAAAATTCATTTTCTGATTAATTTGATCTTAACTTGGCGTAATAATGAATGAGTCAGACATCAATAAGTAATCATAGTTCATTTGTTTAAATATTATGTGTAACGGTCTAAATCGTGTGGAAATTGTAGATGTAGACATGTTAAAACACAAACGTTCCTGTTTTCCATTTTATTAAACTTTCAATTGCAATTTAATCTCATGCCCTCATAAAATGGTATTCACATAACATCTTCTATCAGTGTTTACATCCCGCACCAAATCATCGTGTAATAGAATCGTAGCATGCATACAAGATTCAAAGTGGATAATACGAGGGTGCTTCAAAAAGTTCTGTCACTAGGCATATATCCTTTGAACTGGATATTACACTGAGATAAAGTAGTGTATTTATAGTACTACTGGGTTCGCTCTCTTAAATTCCACAACAAAAATGAAAAAGTTCCGGTTATTTATACCCCTGAATTACCTCACCCTATCACAAATTTTGGATACTGGCATCTCTGAAAATGTCCTTGTTACAAAACGTTGTAAAAATCATTTGAATAATTCTATGCTTTTCTTGTACGCCATCTGTTGTTATTCGCCTATAATCCATGAAAATGATTGTCGAGAATTCGGAAAGGTCTTGCTGTAAAGCAGATATGAGTGAATGCATATCCTTTAATTTGAGCGGAAATAACACTGATTTTCTTCATTTTGTTTACGGAAATGTTATAATATCTTTTTCTTTTAAATGTCGTAATTCTCATAGTATTAGTATGTTTTCATATGTTTTTACAAATCCTAGTCCTTCAGTGTTTAAATTTCATCTTCAACACATTATTGTAGAATTGTGTAAAATGTTTAGTGAAAATATTGATCATCCAAAAACGCTATTTCAGAAGACTGCCCTTCCATTTAATGTCCATTTATCATTAAATTAATTTAACATGTTAGCTTAAAATGTTAATTTCTAAGACAATGCCTTTTCATCTATTATGCTTAAATTCTGAATCTTGTAATGCACAGATATAACTGGTAATGTATGAGAAATTTCAAAGATCTCCGACAAGTACTTAAAGAGAAACAGGCATTTAAAAAAGTTACAGTTAACATACCTGAAAAAAACTCAGGGCGAAAATGCCTCAGTATGTATAAGTGATGTAGATTAAATGTTCCATAACTTTCGTCACACAAAAGATACAGCATTCATTTTACCATCAATGGAATAGTATTGAAACTTTCTTTCATTTGGTACCAACATCAACACTCACAACGAGCACATAATTGTTAAAATGCGTTAGTGACAGAACTTATTGAATGACCCTCGTATATACTGAGTGGACACTGAGTTTTGTTTAGATTTAAGTGTATAAAGTTTTTTTAGAATTAAATTGACAAATTCCAAAATAAATATGCCATGTTGGTACCAAAGTTTTTATCATTCCATTGCCAATATCATGTTGTCATTTGTTTTTCAATATGTCGAATCATTAAGGGACTGTCGCTTGATAAAGAGGATAGGGTGTAAAGTAAGATTTTCAAAGTGTCCAGTTTCTTTTGCAACTGAGTATACATATTAACACTGATTATCTGTTTTTCTCACTCACTCACTTCAACTTCTGATGATTTTAAAAAGTACTTGTACATGGATATCAGTGATATTAATTATACTGAAACTGTCGTGCATTAAAATTTCAGAAACAGACTGATAAATAATTAAAAGGTTAAACAATAGTGAAATGTCTGAACAGACATGCTTTTCTTTTGGAATTGTAAGAAATATTTATTTACTTACTGCCTATTTACTTTTCCACTGAACCGCAGATTGAAACTTATGGTGCTCAAATTGTTAAGGTATGGATATTTGGTTGACTGTTGTCCTTGAATGCTATTTTAGTGTATGACCCGCGGCTCGCAGATTTTGCCTATAAATATTTGAACTGCAGGCCGGAAAATGTATCATACTCTTCATATTCCTTAGATAATCGATATGCACGATGACTATACAATCCTTAACTAATTGCTTTGTTGTCCATGCTATTTGGGCAGTTGTATAAATAAATGCGCGTTCGTTTGGTTTTTAAAGATATTTCAAGTAGTGAGCTAATGCAATTTGTTTAGCGCCGAATATCAAATGCAAGCCCGCATGTATGGTTTGAATCGCTCTCTTGTTTTATCATGATTTAATAAATCTGAAATCCACAGATATTCAATATGAGCCATTGTCATTGAGTGTTGTTGTGCGTGAACGTTATCTTTTGTAATATGCGTAATGTAGGCATTTGTCCTGACGAAATTCTACAACGGTCATTTTAAAGTGTCCTTGTCAACCTTTTAAATCACCTTTACCATGTTTACAAAACTGTTTCCGAAATTGTTTCCGAAATTGTTCTATCCTTGTTCAGTACGTTGCAATTGCGTTGTTGTCCATGAGTAAATTAATAAATACACGCTGGTTGAAGCAGTTTTTTGAATATGAAACTTCCGAAATTGTTCACAATTTTCGAAAACCCGTTTGTTAAAAAGTTAATGAAATTCTAAAATAATTGCATCTTAAATGCGATGAAATCAACTATTTATATGTCACTGAGTATCCTCAGATTAAAAATACTTTGAAAAAGCGAATCAACATTCATTAACTGTACACACATTGCTTGTTTATCTATTATAACCGTGTTGAAAGATGTAATTGCAGGGATAAAGTTTTAGGGTAGGTACAGTTTTTCCGAAATAACCAACAATTTGTCAAAAAAGCACAACATTCAGTAAATGTAAAACTAGAAGTAAGTTTGTGGAGTAAGACCTGTGTCGCCATTATTGTACTGACATGGCACAAATATCATGTTAACGCAAACTGTGTAATGTAGACAATGCACAAAACAACGTGTTCCCAATATGATCGCACATATTGTACATTTCAAGACACAAGTCTTAAGAATAATGATGCTACTATAAAGCATATATATGGATTACCTAAAACTATAGATAGATATTCACGGATAGAGTTTTCAACTCTGTATGCAATGTCAAAAAATAGATTTCTGTTTTTTGTATTTTTAAAAATGATAATGGATATAAAACCATAAAAACAAGGTCATCCTAGCATTGTATCGATGATTTTACCTCCGGTATTTGGAGGTGATTCTTAATCCCCAATTACAAAAAAAGTAATTATCTCAAAATGTATGAGACTGTTGGCTTGTCCTGTATGAACACGTCTCAGTTATGTATAAATAGATTGCACTGATACTTGTGAGGATTTCATGTATACTAGATTACAAAAGATCAACAAACATCACATTTATACATTTTCAAGAATGTGTTCATGTAAGCATATCAAAACATATTTACCCCCACCCCATTCCCCCAACAAAATAAGTCAAAAGTACAAATAAAATTAGCATTCCTATATTTTTATAGAGTCCATGAATATTTAACTGTAGAAATTAAAACAATCTCTTATAAAACATAGCCCATAAGTATACCACTTGTAATGCAGGACTACATGTACATTATAAAGAGGCATCTAGTCAGTGCATATGCTCAAATATAAAAGTAGTAACATATGTTTCATTAATTAACATTTATGCTGCATACTAGAACTGTAAACCAGTTTTCTAAGTAAGGGTGGTCACTTATGTCTTTTATAAACTCTTCTAAATGTTCATGAAATACTTGTTTTCTGCTTTGGTTTAATGTGTTCATATAGTAATGTATATTTATGAAAGTAAGGTATGTTTCATTACACATGTAGTTCAGTCTGTATATATACTATTTATTAATCTTCATGACTTAAAATAGTTTTTCAATTTAACCATACACATTGTCTTTCAGTATGTACCTGTTTAGATGGTAAATGTATACTACCATTGTAATTGCATTCAGTGTAAGTTAACGTATATTACATCACGTATGTTACATTTTTGTTTTGTTGTTGCATTATTTTAAGAATCAAAGTCAACTACTTATGTCTATGATTAGGGTAGCAAAACAAGTATTGTTTGGTTAAGAATAATAAACTGATTTAAAATGTAATAAATATATTATTTAACTGCTGTGTTCGATTATAGGGAAACTATTCACTCGATGGTAGCAGTGTTTTGTACTTTCACATACTCGCAAACGCTCGTTCGCGAATAGAAACACACGCCTATCATCTCGTGAAAAAAATCCTTATGAACAGCAATTAAATAGTCTATATATATACTGTAAGGAAATAGAAACGCGACACGGGATTTCCGCTATATATTGTATGTACGATATGCTGCTGTTAATCGAATGGTACATGGCTACGTAAGATTTGTCCTTTCGGAAAAACTACTAAAACAACACGTAACACAGCAAATAGTATTCCTGAAAAGTTTTATTATTGACAGAGTATGCGTTTGGCTCAAGCATGTGAGCAAACTTAGGATGCACAATTTTGCAAACTCTTTACGTTAAATACAGTACTGAACTGCCTCAATTTTTCAAAGAGGAACTTCAACATTCATGATTTTTTTTGTTACAACGTGTACTGTACTGTGATTGAAACGTCTACAACATCACAGTTGTGTCCTTTCTCTAACTAACTGCAACTTTTTGTTTTACAAAACATAATGGGATTTCCTTGGAATATGTATGGAATTAAGTGGCAGTATATACAGTATATAGCGGAAATTCTCATGTCGCGTTTCTTTTTTCCTTTCAGTATATGTACATGATAGCGATGAGGTGATATATGTCCAAAACCTGCACGAGTAAGCGAGTTATCCATTCCATTACAGGAACATGAACTTCAGTCTTCCCCATTATATTAATGACCACATAAATGCAATAACGTTTGTCAAACGGAGAATCCATTAGCACCTATCGGTCCCAAAAACCAAATTATGTTATGGTATACTGCTTTTATCAAAATAATTGAATTGTGAGGGCTATCAGCCTCTGATATGGTACTATTTATCAAAATAATTGAATTGTGAGAGCTATCAGCCTCTGATATGATACTGTTTATCAAAATAATTGAATTGTGAGGGCTATCAGCCTCTGATATGATACTATTTATCAAAATAATTGAATTGTGAGGGCTATCAGCCTCTGATATGATACTATTTATCAAAATAATTGAATTGTGAGGGCTATCAGCCTCTGATATGATACTATTTATCAAAATAATTGAATTGTGAGGGCTATCAGCCTCTGATATGATACTATTTATCAAAATAATTGAATTTTGAGAGCTATCAGCCTCTGATATGATACTATTTATGCTTTTAGTAAGCTGGCATGGTGATAAACAAAAGTGTAGCATGTTTATGTAATATATCCAAATTCATTTCAAAATTCGAAAATAAATAGACCACCGCTGTTCCCGTTTAAAAATAAACTCTCAAAAGATCCAATACTCTTTTTGACCTAGTAAAAGCTACGAACGTCACAGATTATTAATTAACTATTTTACAAAATAAAACATGTTTACAAGCTAAATAAATACAGGCTGTCGAACTGTGACCGAGTTGGATTTATGGAGCTGTAGAGATAATGTTTGTTTTTTCTTAACTTGAACTTTAGTTCTCATTAAAGAAACAGAAGTTAAAACATGTGTAGTTATAGCGCAGTGTACGTATTGTTTTGTGTTATGATAATATAACTAGTATACTAGGGAGTAGTGTCAGTTATTACGTATCAACGAGAATTATATGACCTATAGTTGCCAAATCTATGCAGGTTATGGCTTTATGTAAATGGTTCAAGTATTTTTTCCCTCACCACCACTTAACCGGCACGCCCACACCACCCCACCCCTAAAAAAACTCTATAAAATGGGGGTAGAGAAAAAATAATATGTGTATAGAGGATGACCGTGTGTCAATATAAGCAAATGTGTTAACTGTACACATTTTATTAACATTTGAAAAAGAAAATATGTTAAAATAACAGTAATGAATTGCTAACTAAGTTTTACTAAAACATAAAAAGAAAATCACTCGTAGTAATAACATTCGTTTAGTAATTCAATACAACAACAACAGCATATTTTCAAGTTAAGAATTACTTAAGTTTTCAAACGCATGTTTTTACTACCAGAGGTGGAAGGAATGAGTATATGAGTTCATTTTAGCAGATAATAAATACACGGTAGTGTTCAGTCTTCGAAGTAAGTGATACCATCAATTAACACTGGCTACGTATTTTGCATGCTGCAGATACATTATCCAAACAGCATTCGAGCTGACTGAAATACTATTATGTCGCGCATCACCTAAAAACCAGAATGAACCCTTAAGTGTAAGACAAGCCAAAATTGAAGACTAGTATTAAAAGTTACTTAATTTTCCATCCATTATAATGAGTTAGAACAGTGTTGCCTCCAATCTGTGTGATCAATAAGTCAACCATGAAACATGCATAGAGATGAAATGCATTCGCTTCATGTTAAAAAAGGGATACGTTTCTACCATTATATATTTAATCGTATACGTACAAGGTATACAAATGAAGTATGTTATGCCAAAGCAGTTTGAATTAAAACATAATTTATATTTTCTATCTAGTCCATATAAGGAAATCACCCTTTACTACAGCTTGTGTCATCGCCGTGTCTTTCTTTGGTACGTTTCATACCCACAACCGGTTTCCAGACAGAGTTCTGGGGTTACAGAAAGCGAGGATGCTGTTTCGATTGGTATAAATGTATTCGCACACAGCATGCAGTGATTTTTCATAGCGGAAGTTAACTCTGAGGTCATGGAATCGAAGCATGAAAAGTGCACAAACATATTTAAATGAATATACTCTATATATATATATTGTCTGCATTAGTACTATACTGTCGATATTTACTGGAATATATTCATTATTTAGAGGTTAATATACGGCCGTGATGTGCCTTTTGTCGATAATGGCACACCTAGTGCCGTAATTATCGATAAAAGGCACACCACGGCCGTATATTTGCCTTTTCTAGTACGGAAAACACTAATGGATGTAGATAAAAGAACGGGACGTAATAGTTGGCCATTAAATAAGTAGATTGTTTAACGTCTGTGTAACAGAGTGTTCAATTTACATGTAAATATAATCGTCATTTGTCTGAATATCTGGTTAACATTCCAGAATTATGTATCTGTTATTTTCTGCAATCGGATGCAATCAAGATATTGCAACTGACGCCATAATTCGTCATTATGTTCCGCATTATGGTGTAAGTAGTATCTTGAGTACATCAGATTGACGAAAATAGCAGAAACACAACTTTGGAATGAGGGTCACGCTAATGTGACGTAAGCAATATGGTGACGTTCGATATACATTTGAGTAATGCTGCGACGAAGTGTACAATATGTTGCGATTGGATTATTTATTGTCTTGGTCATAGAAACGGGACACATTTCCCATATATTTCGCAGGAAATTGATCAATTAAATCATTATTCAAAGCACCTTAGAATGAAACGCGCTAACAAAATACATTGTGTAATAAATATTTCGGAGCTGATGCAGTTTCAAAATGTTTGTGTAAGGACCCTGCCCGGAATTGGGAAATTTTGCGGCTTTTTTTGATGAAATTGGTAAAACTACACAACTAAAAACTATTAAATCAAACATATATTTAATACAAAGAAGACTCAACAATACTCTTTTCAAAGAGAAATATCATTCTTTTTAAACTTCGATGCAAACAATAGAAGAGCAAAACATTTATTAATATAGGTGTCAATATTGACCACTGAGTATTTTGAGTTAGTTCTGCCTTTTCAGCAGAAAGCGGTTCACATTATGTCTAAAGCACGTTTAGAAGCCATTCTGACAATGAATAGAATGATGTCACACTTCCTATTTTATACGGACCTTACAAAATCACTCAATGAATATGGACTTAAAAAAAATATGTTAAAGTATTTGAAGTACCGCACGGACCTTACACAATATATAGTCCAGGGAACAATGAGAATGGCCAAATTGATTCGACAACCTTTTCCCAAACTCTTTTCACGTAATATTTACAATTATGCGACATTGTTGTTGGTCGCGAAAACTGATGTCACGGGCGAACCCATGTCGTATAACGATAAAATTCGAGCACAACCAAAACGAATTACAATTTGTTTAATGCACGGAGCCCGAACAAAAAAAATACTGCTCTGTATTTGCCGATTTCTGAAATAATGCGGCCCTACATTCGACGATTTCCGACATCAGATTTTTTTTATATTTTTTTTCCTAAATAGGGAAAAAACTGAAGCTATCTTCGATTGGGAATGGGTCCGTATAACGGACCCTGTAGAACAGCCAAAAAGGCCCTGTGACATTAATAATAGGTAACTTATAGAGAAAGTTTATACAACCAATACTCATGTGACTGACTACATAATCTTTAAAATGGCCGACAGAGTTAGTAAATATTTATGTTTTGAAAAATAGCGAGTGTATTATTTGCTATTGTAAGACAATTAAAACAAAACAACATATCAGTTTGTTATTTGAATTCCATTGCTCCAGACAAACTTCCATGTCAAAGTGTATTTGACCTCCTAAATATGTCTGCAGTGCTGATTCAGATTATTTTAAAGAGTGAATGTTATAATGGTTTTACTTCAAAATATGCTTTTATCAAACTAGAATTGTTAATTTTCAGTGCTGATTTTCAATCCCAAATTATGTTTTTTAATACTGAGTTCTTAATTTTAATGCGGAGATACTCCCGACAATTGTTTTTATTAATTGGTTTTATTAATATCAGAAGAAAATGCGCTATTGTTTACATAAATTCTATCATTCCATCATCTCTAAGTCAGAAAAACACCCCTAAATGTAACTTGCCCCTGAATCGGACTTGCCCCTGATTTTGTCATTAGTTTACGGTTGAATTTCTTTCTGTACTTGAAACCAATGACCTTATTAATAATTTCTTATCGCAATCATTTTTGTATTGCCTTAGTAGCATGGCAGGCACTTAGGATCACTTTGTCCATCGTCGTCGCCATCGTCCATCACACTTTACCCTGCGACCTAACCTTGGCCATAATAACTTGAAAAGTATTTGGCCTATGTTCATAAAACTTCACTCACATCTTCATCTCAAGCCCATTTCCCATGTTTTATTTGATGTATAAAATTATAGAGAATAAACATGTTCATTCATGTTCTGCGCTATATTACCTTTTACATGTTGGTGCGCCATAATACTCAGTTCAAATTCTAAAAAAAGGATATAATTAGAATAATATTAAATATAATATGCAACATTTCCACTCGAATGGAAATGATCCATTACTGTAAAGTCAATAATAGGAACCGTCGTATACATTGCATTTTGGCGCAAGAAAATAGCCAGGAAATACCTGCATTTCCAACATCCAAACATAGAAGGTTTAACAAATCCCTCTAAACTTACTGAAGAATTATGGACAAAAATGACATAGATAGAGAAATAGATGCACTCGTTACCTGTGTAATTTCGACATGGTCAAATTTTGAGCTTCAATGCAAAATATCTTGGCTTAAGTATGCCATTAATTTTTCACGTAGCTGATTTCCACTCCAAGCAGTTTATCATCAAACTCCGCATAAGTACGCGATTTTACTCACTCGAAATGAAATAATAAAGTCGGGGTTTGACGTGAGCAGCATTGTACCAACCCAGTAAACTCGATCATAAAAAATTGTAATAAAATAATCCGATAAAGGCTTCATTGATGAATTTTAGATCATAATGTTCAATCGGAATAACAGTTGCTCTTTGTGACTTGTCAAAATTGTTCTGCCTTTAGTTAGCGATGTACCAATAACCGATTACAACCGATGCAAGTCTATAAACATTTATCGGTTGAATTTATAAATGCACTTAATTAATGTTCAAACTAGGTCTCTTGGAAAGGAATTTCAGGATTGTTATTCGGGTCATTTGGTAAAAGATTAAGGTCACTGTTACAATAATAGGATTTTGGTTCAAAAACAGTAGTTTAACTTGACGGATTTATCAAAAACTTCACCTATTCGGAATTAGCATGGGATTGTTACTTAGGTTATCCAAAGGTCAAGGACACTATTACTAAAATACAAATTGATTTTTATCTCGACTACTCTGAAACTACACGATGGATTTTCATGAAACTTAACAAGAATGTTGCCCATGATGTCTAGTTGATCCTAGCAAAAATTCACGTTTAAATCCAACATGGCTGCCAAAGCTAACAATAGATTATTAAAAAAAGAAGTTTATAGCGACTACTTGAAAACTATAAATGATATTGATATGTGACTTTTTCTAAAATGATCAGCATGACATGGTCCTTGTCGAAGATTGTTTTGATTTGATGTTAAACCTTGCTGTAGTGGCCATCTTGATGTCTAATTGATCCTAGTAGAATTTCAGGTCGGCGGGATATTCAAGATGAGTGCCACGGCTTAAAATAGATGTTTTAAATACAAGTTTGTAGGGACTACTTATTGAAAACTATTAGTGATATAGATATGTTTTTTTTTCTAAAATGATCAGCTTGACATGATGTTGATCCGTGTTGAAAGTTACTTTGATTCGACATTAAACATGGCCGCCAGTGGCCATCTTTGTTTACATATAATTACATAATAAAAACTTTGCAGCGACTATTCCTCTGAAAGAACTTGTCGGATTTTCATGAAACTTCACAGGAACGCTGATCTAGCTATCAGTAGAGCTTCAAGGTTATTGAACTGTTGTTGCTGAATAAATTTACTTTCCCTTAAGGAATTTTAATAAACTTAACCACAAAGTGCATCCCATGGAAACAGGGCTGCCAACACTTTTTAACACAAAATCCTGAGATTTTTAAAATTTAAGATTTAAAGCACGAGAAGATCATTTTTAAATGAAAATTTGGAGCGAGCGACTTGATTTTCGCAATACTTTTTTTAAAGCGTGATCATTTTTTAAAGCAAATTTAAATTATTTATGCAATTAATACAAATTGATGCATTGTTTGATAGTTATAGAAAATAATAAATTAGCATAGTAATTCGATTTGAAAGACTTTAATTTCTACCACAATTTTTTGGGGGTTTTGTGTGTGTTTTTTTTATGAAAGTGCACTTACTTTTCTAAACTGATCTTAATGCAAATACAAAGTCTTCATAACTCTAATACAAAATATAATCATCGTACACAGCAGCAGTTGTTATAGTGTTACCACATACAAGGACTTGCTAGCTCCTCATACTTGCGATTTCAGTTAGCCTGACCAATTAAAGAAGTCACAGATATATTGCTGTTATTGTACATGTCAGTATGTTACTGAAGGAAATAATAATGCCCTTAGGTGTCAATTGTATATTCACGGATGACCCCTGTTGATTTGGCACTTGTAAATACTCCTCTGCGTAGGGGTCGTAACAGGACCAATTCGGGAAATAGCTGATAAACTGTGAAAAATAGCTGTTAAATCATGAACATTGCGTTTTGATGAAAAATCCGGAGATCTTACACTTAAATCCGGAGATCCGGAGAGCGACTGAAAAATCCTGAGAAACTGGATTTTATCCGGAGATTTGGCAGGCCTGTGGAAAGGAAGCTCGGGATTGTTATTTGGGTAGTTTGATTTTCAGTCAAGGTCATTGTTGCTATTGGAAATTGGTTTCCATTCAATAAATATAGTTTCCCGGGACGGATGTAAATAGCAAAAAAATCACCTCAAGGGAATTAAACATGAGCTTGTTATTCAGGTCATTTTTCCAAAAGTTAAGGTCACAGTAACTACAAATACAACTTGGTTTCTGCTGAATAAATTCATCTTACCTTAAGGAATCTTAACGAAACTTCACTTAAATGAATCTCGGATTGTTAGTTAGGTAATTTAATTTTAGAGCTAGGTCACTGACAGTATACATGTGAAATTGATTTTCACTTGCAGGATTTCAAGGACATTTCACCACAAAGTTTGGCTTGTGGCAAGGAAGCTCAGGATTGTTATTCAGGGTGCTTCGTCAAAATGTCAAGCCTCAAGGTAGCTTTTACTAAAATTAAAAAATAGATCCCGTTCAATAAATTTTAGCATGGTGTCTGAAAATTCCCTTTGTAATAGCACAGGTGTAAATCGTTAATTGAAAATAACACCTGTCAGAATAAATGGTGTACTACAACTACCAGTTATTGAAAGTCAGATTTTCGCAGGGAGCTGAAATGGACATGCTTCAAAACAATTAGAGTATTGTCTTAATGAGTTTCACACAACTTCATCAAAATATGCAGCCCATTGAAAGGAAGCACTGGATTGTTATTTAGGTCGGTTGTTCAAAGTTCAAGGTTGCTGTTCTAATAAATAAAAAACTGTTTTTCCCGCAATAACTTAACTTTGCCTTGAGGGCTGTCATGCAATTTGGCAGGGTTGAGAAGTATCCATTGTGTATTTTAAAGATAGGTTAGTACACCTATAGGGGACTTGTTATTTGCTAAATTTTGTTTTCACTGGGTTTCATTTTAATGAAATGTAGGAATGCATTCATAAGCATAACCTACGGCTTCATCCGGTCGATTCAAAGGTCAGGCTCTAAGAGTTAGGATCAGTGCCTAGAATGGATGGTTATAATTACTTAAATATACTGTTTAAGTTGTGGTTTATTTGAAGTAAAATATGCTTAATCTAAATTTAACTTGACTGAAGTTAAGGTCACAGTTACTACAAATACAACTTGGTTTCTGCTGAATAAATTCATCTTACCTTAAGGAATTTTAACGAAACTTCACTTAAATTAATCTCGGATTGTTAGTTAGGTAATTTAATTTTAGAGCTAGGTCACTGACAGTGTACATGTGAAATTGATTTTCACTTGCAGGATTTCAAGGACATTTCACCACAAAGTTTGGCTTGTGGAAAGGAAGTTCAGGATTGTTATATATGGTGCTTTGTCAAAATGTCAAGCCTCAAGGTAATTTTTACTAAAATTAAAAAATAGATCCCGTTCAATAAATTTTAGCATGGTGTCTGAAAATTCCTTTTGTAATAGCACAGTTGTAAATCGTTAATTGAAAATAACACCTGTCAGAATAAATGTTGTACTACAACTACCAGTTATTGAAAGTCAGATTTTCGCAGGGAGCTGAAATGGACATGCTTCAAAACAAATAGAGTATTGTCTTAATGAGTTTCACACAACTTCATCAAAATATGCAGCCCATTGAAAGGAAGCACTGGATTGTTATTTAGGTCGGTTGTTCAAAGTTCAAGGTTGCTGTTACTATAAATATAAAACTGTTTTTCCCGCAATAACTTAACTTTCCCTTGAGGGCTGTCATG
Source organism: Cyrtodaria siliqua (assembly GCA_037043455.1). NCBI lineage: Eukaryota > Metazoa > Mollusca > Bivalvia > Adapedonta > Hiatellidae > Cyrtodaria > Cyrtodaria siliqua. The sequence continues at coordinate 199,993 of JAWPHD010001698.1, forward strand.
CAATTTGGCAGGGTTGAGAAGTATCCATTGTGCAGTTTTAAGATAGGTCAGTACACCTATAGGGGACTTGTTATTTGCTAAATTTTGTTTTCACTGGGTTTCATTTTAATGAAATGTTGGAATGAATTCATAAGCATAACCTACGGCTTCGTCTGGCCGATTCAAAGGTCAGGCTCTAAGAGTTAGGATCAGTGCCTATAATGGATGGTTATAATTACTTAAATATACTGTTTAAGTTGTGGTTTATTTGAAGTAAAATATGCTTAATCTAAATTTAACTTGACTGATTTTTCTTTGTACGCTCTGTGCTGTTGGGAACATCTCTGTAGTGTAATTGCTTGATGACGACGACGTCTTTGCGTGCAGACAGTGTGCCGATTATGGATTTAGAAAGAGAACTGATAATCATTGCTTTTCTACTAAAAAGTGTTACTATTTATTGTAAGGTATGTAATAAATACCGATAAGGGAGATCCTTTGGAAGCAACAAAGAAAACCAAGAGAATAAAGTAGCAGACTCGGTTTTATTCAGTCTGTTCATGAAAGCTAATGAAAGAAGTAACAACTCTCAAGACCCCTAGCATCGGATTAAGCGGTACTCTACTGCATAGACATGTATATTGGGCTCTTTGATCCTTAAGGACAAGTAGAAATAACACTACTGATTCATAGCAAGGGGAGACATTTTACAGCAGTCCCAATGCACTAAACGAACGTTAATAAACGAATGAAAACTGGGTTATTGGATGCACCAATCCTCAATCTTACCTTATTGTCATCCCAATAAAAACGGACAGAGTAAATAAAGAAATCACTGCTAGGCTAGCTTCTATAACTTGTGTATATTATTGTGTATAAGATGTAGTAATGTATTAAGCTTGTTGCGAAAACGAATCCTAGTAATATGCGGATTTTCGCTTTGATCGTAAAGATGAAAAGAGCACTATTTGTAAAATCAACGAGACCCATATGCTGCCACTCAGTATCGGTGTTAGATGGAGTCCATTACGTGGTCACACCTTAATTCCATTAAGCGATGGGACAGCTTATATTAGCAGGATTTTATAGCGGATATTTCGACAATAAAATTTGTTTAAACACATTTTTACTGAATTAAATGTTTTAATCTTAAAACATGCAAACATTTTAAGCCGAAATTTAAGTTTTATTTCATACCCCAGCCAATCCCTTTTTCGTTTCTTGGAGAAGGGTTTGGATGGGGTATGAAAGGTAATACTCGGACCACGTAATGACTGTTTACTTGTGTTTACCTAAATATCTTGAGTTATTCAGTCTGCTTTCATTTACAGAAGAAATACAATTGCAGAAATGCATATGGCTTCATGATGAACAGCTGTTTAAAACATAGATTATAATATACGAGTATTTACGCCTTAGAAACAAAATAAATACTGAAAAGAGGATCCCTTGGAAGCAACAAATACATGCAAGAGATAACAGTATCATACTCGATTACATTGAGTCTGTTCGTGAGCGGTAATGTTAAGTGCAACACCTCTCATGCCTCCTAGCACCGGCTTAAGCGATATTCTACTTTAAAGCCACAAATATTGGGCTTGATGATCTCAAAGGACCAGTAAGTAGTAACACTACTAATTTGTAGTAGGGGCAACGTTTTACGGCCGCCACACAGCACTAAACAAACGCTAGTGTGACTGATAATAAATACTATTAATAATAAAGTACTTCTTTTGTCTTTAGTTAAATATATTGTCTCCTTTGTACAATATGTAGATTTGCATGGCTTACATTTTTTAAATAGTTGAAGACTATTAATTCATGAGTTATTAAAATTGCCTACACCAACTTAAACGTAATAAACTATAAAAAAAAAAACACAAAGAAAATATTGTAATATAGATCTATTCACCACACTAAGACATGTCGATTTCAAAAAAGAAAGGGGTCGCATTCAAGCATTTTAATGAGTCATCGAAATAATACATACAAATGAAAGCCAAACACTGATTCTAATGCAATTATTATTTAACACGTTACTCCATTGGCTAACGTCTCAAATTTGCGACCGTGAAATGCACGATTTACCGTCTGAAAAATACGTGACGTCAAGTAACGTTGTAACAAACGACATCTTTGGATGACGTCAACAAAATGCCGGTGCCGATGAGTTTACGTAGAAAAACAAGTTAAGTGTGTATGTACGGCACGTTATTGATAAAGCATTAGTAATGAATAACCATGCTAAGATGTTCAATCTTGGACGGTATGTGGATGGTTTTACGGTCTGATAATGGTTACCTCTTAAATCATAAGCCTTACCACGTGTTCTTAACCGCAATAAAAAAACACGTGCATATTGAACATTTAGTTAGGCCAAACTGACTTAGATTATAGTCCTTATCCGGAATTGATCTGATTTGGTTTTCCATTTAGGTACAAACATGGTAGGTCAAATTGAAAACAAACTTGTCACTTTTAAATGTCCATGTTGCACGCCCCGACCATTTTAGCAGTACTCGTTGTTTGTAGCTGCAGCATGCGACCAGTATAACCCATGAGAGGTCTACTACCTATTCTGGAGTAAGTCAGTCCGTCTGTGCGTATTTTAACTTGTTTTGTGGCGACACATCCTTTGAAATTACTTGATGGATTATTATGAAACTTTACTGAAATTTTATTCTTGAGTTGTACCTAAGTAGTAAAAATCCAAGATGCTTACAAATATATGTTTCAAGAACAATATTTGGCATCCATTTCTCTGAAACTTTTGATGTCCCGTTGGTTATAAATGAAAGTAGGGTAAAAAACGGGCGCCACATTTAACAAAAACTGCTCTGAAACGAATGGATGAACTTTCAAGAAACTTTACAGGAATATTATTCAAGTGATTGATTTGTTTACTTAGATCTGCGGAAAAAGTCCAGAATGGTAGCTAGTAAGAATAACTTTCAAAAATACATTTTTACGTCTACTATTCTGAAAAGAGTTCCTGCAATCTTCCTGCAACTTTGCAGGAATAAAGCCCTTGGCGTTGATATCGAGTTGATCCGAAATAGATCACATGCAAACATATGTAATTATCAATTTTGCAAGTTAATGATACGCACTTATGCTGAAGCAAACTTTAAGGTCATGTTTATATTCATCTACATTTTATAATTGATCCATTGAACTATCAGTCAACTGAACAACACCACTTCGTAAGGGCAAGTACAAGTGTGTTTCAGAAAGTATTACAATAGCTTTTACATGTATAAATTGGAATGACATTAAATGGGTTAACATATGAGGACAGTGACCTCAAAGAAAGAAGAGATGAAGGATAAAGAGTACCAAATATGCCACTGTCAAACGAGGGGAAAATATATGAAGTTCTGAAGTAAAAGATCCCTATCCGCGGAGATACCGCGGGAGCCGCATAAAATGTATCTGATGATGACGAGATGCAATCTGGATTATTATTCAAACGTGTTTTATATCATTATATGACTAAACAAGTAGTTTGACGTTCTATGGGAAAAATGACACATAATTTGGACAATGTGAAATAATGAGCATATGTATAATAATGATGTTTGTGCGACCGACTACAATAACAATAATGTGTTAACTTGCATTGTTGTTATTATGTAGCTGTAAGCATTTGCGGGATTTACAATTGTTATAATTATTCCAACATAAATATTTACACGCGTTATATTAATATGTAATATTACTACCATGTGACCGCTGATGTTACATATAAAGCAGTGTCAATAATACAAAACAAACTATAATTCCACGTCATAGAAAAAGTAGTAATTGTATGTAGCATAATGACAGTGGTGTTATTAAAGTAGACGAACAGTAACTGCGTTGTAAATCTATCACGAATAAATCGCTATGTGAGGTCCTTTTATACATCACACAACTGTTCTTAAAACCTTTAGTTTCTATAATGCGATTAAATAGAAATATAAAACAAAATTAATAAAACGATATGTTTGATCGAGTAAGACGGACACTTAAATTGTCAGTTACATTAGCACGATGACGTTATAGTGTAACATAGATAGTGGGTCCATTAGGTTTTACCATTAGTTGTATATAGAAAAGTGGGAAAGGACATGTAGCATTCCCCAAAACGATTTCATCCAAAATCACGCACAAGAAAAAATCGACAATAGCATGGATAAATAAAAGAGAAATTAGTGACAACAGTGTCGTGTCTTGGGAAAGTCAGTAGTAAATAGGCCGCCGGATGATACGGGGATGGGGAATGAAGCGGTGAACAAAGTTCTATGGTGCACCAAACCTCACTCTTACATTAACGTCTTCCTAATTAAACATAACAGCTTAATAAGAAATCCCGCCTGGCTAGATTCGCTAACAAACAAGGCAACATTAATAGTCAATATAGGCCAAACACAAAGATCAGTGTATATATATATATGAAAATGAAAATAAAAGCATAGAACGCATCAAAGTAAGTACTCATCGACTTTGCAGATGTCAGACAACAAGAAAATAACCGATTAAAGGCAGATAAAGCAAGATTTAAGATAAACATTAAACGTTGTCTTCATTTCAGGATTTATGTACACGTCACCTCAGGGCTCACAGTATGTCGGATCATTGCACAATCGCAGCTGAAAGGATTTTCCATCTGTTGTTCTGTGTTTTAAATCTTGTTAATTAATGGTTTATTCTCTAGTTGCTTTTGTTTTTATGTTCATATATACATGATCATCTTTGTGTTATATTTATATTGCTTATTAATGCTGCATATTTTTTACAGAATATAGCATGGCGGAGAATTCTTTATTTAGACTGTATCGTGGTATTAGGATGAAAATAGAGTAAGAGTGAGGTTTGGTGCAATCTATAACCTGGTTTAAACCCCGTTCGGAATGTTTTGTCAATGAACTTTCTAAGGCGGTAGCCCTATTGTCAACACTTTTATGTCCGTAATGTCGTATACATTGACTTGTATTTATCCTTGTAATTTTTGTTTGTTTTTATGCGTGTTTTGGGTTGAATTGTCCTTGAATGCTTCACTTCCTGTTAGACTTTTATATCTACTTTTAACTAAATCATCTTAAAAACGTATACAAAACTATAACTATTTAATTATATGAGTTTGCTTGACTTTTATACATAACAATTTCCATGTTATATTGATGCCAACGACTTTCCATATGAGTGTAAAAAGTAAAACAACATATATTTGACAGGTCATGTCTGAAGACCGATTAACGCATATGTTTTGTTCATGTGCAATTACTTATCTGTAGAAGAAAATATAGATATAACAAGAATATCACTGTAAGTGATAAATGCCCCCGAAGTGTCCTTTGACCTCTAAGAATGACCTTGACCTTGGAGCCATGGACCTCTCATTTGGTTGTGGTGAGCACTTGTGCCAAGTTATTTGAAAATCCGTCCAGGCATGCAAAAGTTATTGACCGGACAATATGTGACCTTGACCTTGAAGCCACAGACCTGTATTTTGTGCGCGACACATCGTCTTGTGGTGAGCACTTGTGCCAAGTTATTTTAAAATCCATCCATGAATGCCAGAGTTATTGACCGGACACTATTTGACTTTTGACCTCCAAGTGTGACCTTGACCTCGAAGACCTGGGTTTTGCGGTGGACACATCGTCTTGGTATGGTGATCACTTGTGCCAAGTTATTTAAAAATCCCTGCAGGGGTTGTTACATTACGGTCCGGACACGAAATTGCATACCTGTTTTTGACCTATGAACTTCAAGTGTGACCTTGACCTTTGTGGTACGGACCTGGTTTTTGCGGGGGACATATTGTCTTGTTATGGTGATCACTTGTGCCAAGTAATTTAAAAATCCCTGCAGGGGTTGTGACGTTACGGTCCGGACGCGAAATTGCGTACCTGTTTTTGACCTATGAATTTGAAGTGTGACCTTGACCTTTGAGGTACGTACCTGGGTTTTGCGGGGGACACATCGTCTTGTTATGGTGATCACTTGTGCCAAGTTATTTAAAACTCCCTGCAGGCGTTGTGAAGTTACGGTCCGGACACAAACTTTGGAATGACGGACAGAATCCGGACGGACGGACGGACGGTGCGATTACTATATGCCCCCGAAAATTTTCGGGGGCATAAAAATCGAACAGGAAAGGCAGCATTCAAGGACGACAGTCAACCACAAACACACACAGAAACAAAGGTCAAATAAGACATCACCTACACAAAAGGGTTGACAATAGGGCTACCGCCTCGGAACGGTCAGTGGAAAAAAAGGCCGCTGGAGGGTTTAAATCAGGTTCTAGGGTGCACCAAACCTCACATTTACCCTACTGTCAACCCAATAAAACGGGACAGTGTAAATAAAGACATCCCCGCCATGAACTATTCTCTAACCAACAAGGCAGCATTAATAGGCAATATAAGTAATAGAAATGACACTAGTGTCTGGTTTGAATGGATTCAAGTCCATAGCTTTTCGAAACTTATCGGACGTAATTAGTTCGCCATGATGTTATCATATCTAAAAGAATGATACGAAGCTAGGTATGCAAAAATGGAGAGTGTGTCTCTTTCGATGACTTATAGCAGTACACCTATCATAAAATCGCTTCGGATAACTGCAATATGTATTACGAATGGGACATTTGATGGGATATTACATTATAAAGATCTAAATTAATTCAACAATTGATACTTTAATTTTAAGTAACTGTCAATGTTATCGTTATTTACACATATCATATTGAATAAATCTACGAACTCAAATCACGAAGGAGACCCCTGCATTGTCAACTCGTGGCAAAAAATCATGGCATTTACTGTTAACATGTTACTTTGTAGGTGTTTGTAATTCATTTGCACTCTTAATTTTCTACTTTCAAGAACACCATATTATCGTAGTAGCACCGATAGCACCGTTATTGTTTTGATAGTATAAGTTTGTAAATATACACTAATTATGAACTATCCGGATACCACCGATCATCCCACCTCCCCCGGTACTGATTTTTATCTGTTAGCATTTGTAAAATATGTGTTTAATATAATATTAAGGATTATTATATTTAAATTAAAAATAAATGAAATGATGTGCTATGCAACAGCACAACACAGCATATATTAGTCCAGTAAGCCTGAAAAGTATATACATATTCACTGGAAGTATAAGTCTTCCTCAAGGTAACAGCACCATCCGTATTATTATATTTTTTTGATTATGTTGTACAAAATATGCCAACAGTCCAACGGATTCTAGATAAGGGAAATCTGAGGTTTTATACTTTTCGTGACATAAGTCCGTTTTTATTTCAATACTTATTATGATTACATATTTGAATTAAGTATTACAATAATTAATACTAAACATTGAAATCAGATGTCAATGGTAATTTTAATAGCAATGTATGTGTTTTTATCGATTTTAACACCGTTTTCAATTACCCCTTCCACATAAATCACAATGAAAGATTCTGCAATTAAAATGTAAAACTATTATATGCATTTGCACGAACCGTTTTTTGTCAGTAATCGAAATAATGAAAAAGAATATTTAGGGTTATGCTTTGAACACTTTACTAACAACTTACCGTAGCAACTATTTGTTAGTATTAGTGCAATAGTTACAATAGCACCTGATTCGGATATATATGTATTTTAAAATATTAAAATTTTACAGTATGGTCATAACCCAGGATTGAAACTGTTAATAAACATTAAAGTAGTTTTTGCGCACGCTAGTGTTGTTAAATTACAGAAAAAAATGATAATTTTCAAGATGTCTGTTTATCGTGCATTGAGATTCCGAAATAAACGCATGCACACATTGGTAAGTTCAAAAGATTGTCTGTGTAAAATTTTGTCCCAACAGACCTAATGGACTTAACGATGTGGAAGAAAACAATAAAAAATGGGTTTCAAAAAGCAGATTATGCAAGATTATGCAAGATTATAGAAACTTTAAAAACACATTTGCAACATAACTGCAGGAGGCTGACGAAACACAGATGACGTATCAGATGTACTTATCGCTGGGAATAATTGTTGCACTTGGAATTGAATACAATTATTTCTGGATACCAAGGCAAATTAGTGCGATACGAAACACGATGTATCACTGTCCTTTGACATATTCGTTTGAATGTTTGTTTCATATAATTTTTATGTTACGTTTTCATTTAATTCGTACTTTTTATTACTTACTGGTTATGTGTATTTCTTTAAGTCTTTAAGTCTTATAATTGTTGTTTTAAATTAGAAAAACTACTCAAGCCGCTGCTAGAGGCATAGAGGTGTTAAATCTTACATTAATTCTCGTGAACAGACGCAATAAAACTGTTTCCGCTATATTTATCTTTTCTTTTTTTCTGCTTTTTCAAAGGATCCTTCTTTTCAGGATATAGGTATTTAATTAAGCTTTCGTTAAGTGCTTTGAGGATGTCGTAAAATGTTGCTCAACGATCAGCGAGACTGGTAAGTGTAGCAAAATAGCATTCCAGCCGTGCTGGAGTCATCTCATATTAACTCTCATTAAACTACTCAATGAAGCCTACTGCTAATGTTCTCTAAAGATGTGTTACTCCAGTCCTTTCCGTATGTAGAACAAAAATAAAAAAAACGTTCATGAAAATACACTACTCAACTTTTATAATCGGTCACTTTTCAAAGAATTATATATTTTTTAATAATTCATATCGTCCCATCAACGCAATAACTCCGTAAGCGACATGTTTTCAGAAAATCGCTTTTTTGCATAAATGGGTCTCTCACATTGAGATACATGCTCTATCAAAAGATTAGAGTTGATTTGGCACTTTTCGGGATTTTATTTGATTAGATGCATAACTCACTATCTACAGTCATGAAAAAGTTCAATGCAACAACTCAATAAGTGCTCTTACGGAGTTGTTGCATTGAATATTTCAATGCAAAAACTCTGTAAGTGCACTAACAATAACTCTGTAAATGCACTTACTGAGTTATTGCATTCAATTAATCTGAGTATCATGACTTATGACAAGACAGTGATGTCACTAAATTAATATGATGTCATAATTTTTTTAAATGATTATTTAGCTTATAAAATATATATTATTCATACAAAAAAGGAAACGTTTACAATTTTCCCCCAAAATAAAACTTAAATCACTGGTCAACACAGGTTGATATTGAGCTCTAAAACCATAGATTAAGAAGAAAAAATACTAAATTTTAGTGTGAAATTTTAGTGTGATTATTAAGATATATTTGAGCAATTTACATCTTTGCAACCAAACTGTTAATTAGAAATTGACAAAAATATTTGTCATTTTGTTTTTATCAATATAAATATGATTGCCCGTGTTTTATCTTTCCTAATAGAATACTATACTAGATATTGGTTTTATCCTTATTGAATAATAGAATATAATTCCCTATTTGATATTCTATCCTAATAGAAATAATTATACCTGTTTTATTATGTCAATGCTATCCAGAATATTACATTCCTGTGAGGGTGAATATTACCTGAGAAAAATAACGTCAACGAAGGTGTAGCCGATGTAGACTATTTCTTTCTGAAGGTTGAAAATATTCACTCAATCTCACAGGAATGTAATATTTATTTTATTATACTGAAAAATAAATTTGAAAAAAAATTGGTTCTGCTGAATATTCTTTTAAAATAAACATTACAAAGATTGTTTTTACACTTTAATCAACAGTAAAAGCAAAGATTATAATTTGATATGTTTCCATTGAGTTTTTCTAAACGAGCGCTCATCATTTGTGTGCATGTAACAGTGTATTTAGCGGGCAATAGTGGAAGTATTTCATGGTCCGTCTATGGAAATTCAGCATGTTCAACTTTGCATTAAGACTTTTTGTTTCATTTGTGTGCGTATAATGGTGTAGCGGGTATTACCGGTAATAGGGGGAAATGTTTCAAAGTCCGTTTATGGGAATTTAACAGTTTTACTTGAAGTAGGTATGATAACAGAAAATAATTACCAGTGTTTTTTAATATCTAATTCATAGAAAAGAACTACTGTATGCTATCCAATCTCATAGAAAAGAAATATGCATGTGTTTATTGTGTCTGTGTAATATAATTAATCCTGTTACAAACAAATTGTAATTTAAATTGGTTTAGTGGCATCATACTTTGTACAGGTGATGGTGAGGACTATGCTTGATTGTGAAAATCTACTTAAGAACTGAGGTCAAATTATTTATTATTGATAAACCAATTACTCAGACATTAAGACAAGTCATATCAGTATTTGTTTTGACCTGCAACAAGTGTTGTGTCTACCCCATGATGCTATGCATCAAGTTTATACTCCGCGCCCAAGTTAAGCAACTTTATCATTTACTCTATGGGTCAGGTGATGGCTTTTAATATATTTGGAATGAAATAATTGCAAAAAGGGAATCCTGTGAGGTGTTTATATGCTTTTGGAAGCAATGGCTGCTACCAAAATAAAGCCCTTAAAAAGACACTTTATCTGCAGTTGCTTAGTACCAGTTGGTTCTACCCAGGAAGACATCAAGAGTGGTTCAAATAAGAGAATTTTCAGTGACCATGCTACAATGATGCTTGTAGCATGGTCACTAAAAATTCTCTTTGTAATAGCACAGGTGTAAATCGTTCAATTGAAAATAACACCTGTCAGAATAAATGGTGTACTACAACTACCAGTTATTGGAAGTTAGAGTATGGCAGGGAGCTGAAATGGACATGCTACAAAACAAATAGAGTATGGTTTCATCTCATTGGTTAATTTAATTGGGTAATTTAAACACATCTCGATGTGTAAATTAACCAACTCAATGAAACCATACTCTATTACTTATCAGTTTGTACAAGCTGTAATGAGTGCCATACTATAAAATCATATAATTGAATTGAATTGAGGTTTTAAGGCGCATCAACACATGAAAGGTTATGTGGCGCCTAACAGGAAGAACATGCCAGGCTCATCCTCCATGTACATCGAGATAAAATATGGAGAATGGGCCTAAGAACCTTCTCACCCTGAACTGCAGAGTTGCTGCAAATTCTATTGTAGACACTCCATTTACGCTGTAGCCACATTATTGTTTTTCTGCCACTGCTCTAGTGATATGAGCGAGATGGCACCTGAAACAATGCAGGGGTCATGATGAAGACCTTTAATGAGCTTGAACAGAAAATGATAAAATGAACATGAATTCGGGATCTGCAGTGGCCCTATTCTTTTCCCCGTAACCAAACGGGGGCCCCCGAGAACCACACAGGGTTAAAATCATATAGATATGCTGAACTGGGTCAGATTAACCTTATAGAAAACCTTTCTTGAGTGAAATGTGAAGACATTTTCTAGAAGAAAAGAAAATGCTTCTGTGAGTGAAGTGATTGCAATGCCAATACTAATCCTTCTGAAATATTGCTTAAGAACTGATGTACAAATTCTCAGCGTTTATACAATTTTAAACGCTGGTAGTGCATTGCAAATTCGATGTGGGCAGTAGTAATGTAGTAAAATTGAAGTTTACTTGATATTGGACGTTTTTTCCTTCAGAAAGTATCAACTGAATGTAAAAATTACATGTCTAATAAGGAGTTAAAATGATTATTCATTACTGACCAGACCCTTTAGATGTTATAATTGCCAATATCTGATTATCAAGTTACATGGCATAGTAAAATATCTTGCAATAACGTGGATTCACAGGGATTTTCTAGGACCTGTTCCTAATGCAAAATACTGTATTTTTTACATGTAATGTACTGATACATCCCTTATGTTACATACTAATCAATATAAGTAGTATGTTATTGATGTAATAGTGTTCCTAAATGTACCTATTAGGCTATTACCTCATCGCAACTTAATACAAGATGTTGACGTAAATAATACTCAATTGGCCATTTTATCGAAGAAAAGAATCCCAATTTGGTCATTTTTACGGCAGAAATTACCCACATTTACAAGGGTCCTTTTTCCTAAAATACCTGGAAAAAGCCATGAATCAGTTTTGTTTGTACTACCCTTACAGTATAGACAGCCATGAAATAATCTGTGTTTTTTTTAGCATTTTTTACGACATGGCCATAAATTTTAGGTCTGAATCCAAATTTTTTAATTTTATGGCATAACTATTTAATATATGTTAAGCTATATAGACTTAAATCATAAGCAACTACAAATGCAAGTTGGGTATTAATAATAATAACCAGCACAATTATTCACAAACAGCATTTAAGACTATTAAACTTGGCAAAGTGCAGTTGTTGCGTTGACTTTTTTCAGTGCAACAACTCCGTAAGTGCACTTCTGTAAGTGCACTTACGGAGTTGTTGCGTTGAACTTTTCAGCGCATAAAGTCACTATGATTTAATTATTGTCATTAACTCATTTAAAAATAGTTTTAATTTAAATATCATAAAAGAGTGACCATAGTAAAGGTATATTACACTTAAATCTAAGGCAGTGTCTTTATATGTACCATTGTTAAGGAAAAAAACAGTTTATTGTCTCTCCTGAACAATTTACCAAAGTGCACTTACGGAGTTATTGCGTTGATGGGACGATATTTTCATTTGAAATTTTAACTGGCGTCGTTTAACAAATATCGCTAGCGGTTCATAAACCTTAATCTGCCTTGATTGGACTACAACCTTCTTGATAAACTTAAGCTCGGCCGTTTCCAGAGGGCCATTATCATACTCTTTTTTAATATAATATTTGTATGTGTTTTGATGATTTCCATTTAGTATTCGTGTTATTTTCAAAATACCTGGGTGACCGATTATAAAAGTTGTGTAGTGTATGTAAAATGTATGATATATAATATTTACATATAGGTGTTTTCAGTGTCATGATCACGGGATCTGTGACCTAAACAATTTCCAAAACAAACAAATATAAGGTGCTTGGCAAAGCTTTTCAAAAACTAGCAAAAATTAGGTGTTTGTTTGGCAAACATCAAAAGTAACATGATCGTACATATTTTCAATAAGAACAGAACATTGACCTGTTATCAAAATGCTTTCATGAATGCAAGTCTAGATAGTATTAGAAGTAAAATCAAATAAAAACACTCTAGCGTAAAAGGTAAATATTTTGACAGTAAACAACAGTCAGTGGAAGTTTGCATTTTATAGCAGATGTAAGTATATAGTCGAGTTCTAAAATCATTAGCTATAACATCTGATCCAGGTTTAATGTGTAATGTTCGAAATTAACGAATACAATCAAAATGCATTTTAAAGAGTTCAACAATTTTTAAAGTCTCATCAATTTGCTTTTTTTTTTTTGTAACGGTCGACAAGTTAGTTTTTGCTTCGTAAAAGCTATAATACGACACTATTATCATAATTCTCTACCGTTAAAAGGAACATTTACCCATTTAGGGACATATTTCCTAATATTTCCCATCACTACTTGGTCATTAAAAAATCATGGGAATCTCGTTTATTTACTGACTACATGCTCCAGCGATCAACTCATGTATATAAATTGAGGCCCGCTTGTAGCTTTTTCCTTTGTGTTACATTGCTTTATTATATATTTTCGTGGGTAACAAAAGCTAAACACAATTTAGCTAGTATAAATACAAAAATTGTCTGATATTTCTTTATTGTTTCTAGAACAAGAATGATAGAAAGCATTAAATGAATAACTTTCTGTTGTTTTGGCTGTGAGCTAGTAGGAGAAACCCTCCCCTCAACCCCAACGCAGGGGGAATTTTGTAGGGTATGATTTTCTGAAAGAACATACAGTAAGTTTCAAAATGAGATATGTGTGCCATCTGAGCATTGGGGCTTTAGTGATTTTTCGGGGAAAACACAGCGTTTTTAGGCGAAAATCGCCGAAATCTGGAATTATTTTTTAGAAAAAGAATGGAATATATTAGAACCAATTTGAATTTATGGAATATTTCTCGGAACGCATCTCTACATGTCCCACCATATCATTTATGGATCCGACACTTAAATATTGAGATTTTGAGTAAAAAATTTAAAAAATTGAATAAAATTGATTTCTGTAATACATTGGGGGTATTTAACTAAACATTAGAAAAATATGAAATACAATAGAAAAAAGAAGTATTGCAACCATTCTGGGCAGGGTAAGGCCTAGTGATTAAGTAGAAAAAAGTCCCAAACCGCATGATGTTTGGAAATGCCTTTATTTTGGGGCGAAAAATGTGTATTTTTGTAAAAAACGACGGAATCTGGAATTACTTTTGAAAATAGTTTTAACATAAACTTATCAAATTGAAGTAATACAATGTTGCACAGCATACATGTTCAAGAGATTCCTTGCTTCATATTTAACATATTTGCTGAAATATGTTGGAAAAAAGGACTAAAATCACTTATTTCTGCAATCCATTTGGGGTATTGGGTTAAAATCAAGAAAATATATAATATCGGTACAATAGAAAAATAGACTGTAAGCTAGTAAGAGTAATCCTCACCCCAGGGGGAATTTTGTACACTCTATTTTTCTGAAAGCCCATTACGTGTAGAGTATTTTGGAATATGTACGTGTACCAACTGGCGACTTGGACTCTACCATGTTACCGGCATTTCGAACATGGTACATAGAGCTATATACAGTATACGTTATAAATAGAGAAATAGCTTTGAGCGACCCTCTGCGTACCACTGGAAGATCCATATATTTTGCGACACAACGGGACCGGTGGCCAGCCGTCGGCAAAGGTACCCAGTACATGTGGCACTCGTTCGATAGTCCGTATTAGGGGAAAGGCTACCCGAGTTCGAGAATCGAACATGGCACATAAAGCTATATACAGTTATATAGAAGGATAAAGCTATAAACAGTATAGTTATATAGAGAGAAATAGCCTTGAGCGACCCACAGCCGACGGCCGCTGGGCCGACACACAGGTTTTGTGACTCAACGGGAACGGTGGCCAGCCTCGGCAAAGGTCCCGGAGTGGTATAATCTTGCACATTGGACTGCAGAAATGTTATAATATTTGTTTTTCCGTTCTTTCTATGCACTTTTAATTTTTCCCAATACCTCAATGCATTACAGAAATCAACGATTTTAGTCATTTTTCAACATTTTGCCCTAAAATATAAATACTTGAGCATATATGTTATACCTGATACAATAAATGACTTGGAAGTGTATAGTGTGCAACATTTTATTGCTTCAATTTGATAAGTTTATGTTTAAACTATTTTCAAATGATAATTCCAAATTCCGTCGATTTTTGACGGAAATACACATTTTTCGCATGAAAATTAAGGCAATATTTTCAGCATCATATGGTTTAGGACTTTGTCTATCCAAAATGTTACAATATGTTTTTATTCTATTGTATTAAATATTTTTTTCTATATTTTAACCCAATAACCCTATGGATTACAGAAATCAGTGATTTTTGTCATTTTTTCCAACATTTTGCCCTAAAATGCCAATATTTGAGCACATATGTTATATATGATGCCAGGAAAAACTTGAATATGTATGTTGTGCAACTTTCTATTGCTTCAATTTGATAAGTTTATGTTAAAACTAATTTTAAAAAACATTTCCAGATTCCGGGGATTTTTGACAAAAATACACATTTTTCGCCCCAAAATTAAGGAATTTCCAAACATCATGCGGTTTGGAACTTTTTCTATTTAATCACTGGATCTTACCCTGCCCAAAAAGATTACAATATTTATTTTTTCTATTGTATTAGATATATTTTTATTTTTTAGTTAAATACCCCCAATGTATTACAGAAAGCGATTTTATTCATTTTTTTTATTTTTTTACCAAAATCTCAACATTTAAGTATCGGATCCATACATTAGATTGTGGGACATGTAGAGATGCGTTCCGAGAAATATTCCATCAATTCAAATTGGTTCTAATATATTCCATTCTTTTTCTAAAAAATAATTCCAGATTTCGGCGATTTTCGTCTAAAAACGCAACGTTTTTCCTCAAAACTCTCTAAAGCCCCAATGCTCAGATGGCACACATGTCTCATTTTGAAGCTTAATGTATGTTCTTTCAGAAAAGCATACACCACAAAATTCGGGGTGTGGGGTGTGGGGGGGGGTGCGAGGTGAGTGGGGTCTACAGCCAGCTCAAGAACTATTTGTTTATATTTTACTGCACACAACATTTGGGTGGGCCTCATAATACACAATAGAAGAAAAACGATTAGAACTAAATATGTTGTTTTTCTCCTTAAAATTACTCTAACTGTATATATATATCTATCTTATCCTCGTTACTTCTGCACTCTAAGTATTCTGATATAACAGCTTGTAACCGTCAGCACTACAGGTATAACAGCTGCCGAATTAATCACGCCTATTAGCTTACGTGTCAGCATTAATGTAGTTATGTAGCACCGTGCAATCAGTGCAATTGTTGTGTCAGTTAGACTAATTGGACCAGTAGTAAACAATCAGTATCAACTTCATGGTATCATTTCGTCGTCAAATATAAACGACACATTAAAGATTTCTTTTATGCCTAAAACAAATAATGAAGGTAAGTAAAAGAACTAGTTTATTCTGTTATAAACTTGTATTCCTAGGTGAGTCTTGAAATAATGAAAAACACAATGGCAAATGATTCCTGCCTTTGTTTGCTTCTCTTTATACGGATAATTTATTGGTATACTTTTATAATAAACGAAAACATAAAATTATACAAAGTAAACAAAACAATACTGTCAGTTTAATTTATAAGAGTCGTACTTGTATAAGAGTCGGAATTGACCTTATGGAAAATCATGCTGTTTTTATGGTGGATGCTATAAGAGAGACGGTTTCGGCATAGAAATTAGCAAGTATATTAACTCTTATTATTCGACAATAGATGTCTCTGTTTGACCGTACTTAGAAGAACATGCTTGCAATTATTGCGCGCCAGTCGGCTTACTGTATTGTTCTAATTATGTAACGTAGTATGCCGAATATTATTTGTGCAGGCGAGTCTGCACGAGCAAAATCGTTGTTTATTATCAGAATGCCTGTACTGTGGAGAGAGGTCTGCATATAATAAAAGAGTTCATACTGTAAAGTATGAACACACCTTGTAAAATCGATTATGTAGATTCAAATATTATTAATATATGCGTGGGATTTGCTGACATAGTATATAGACGTAAATGGTTATATAAAATCCAAACGCAATGGCACTGTTGTTTCTGTGTAATGCTGTATGAGGCGTTAGGAAAAGTGGAACTTTGGCTTAGAGGTTGACCCATTTACAATGTGCCACTATTCTTTCGTCTTTCATTGTGCCATGAACCCGACAGATTTTAGAAAATATGATGACGCCGATTTTTTAAGATTTGTCTTCAATATTGTCTTGTTGTGCCCAAAACGGTATATTCTCATATTGCTCTGCTTCTGTCATGTCATTAAGTACTTACTTTGTGGTTTTCTAGGCTTCTATGTTTTAGAATAATAATATATACATGATTATCTTTGTGTTTGAGTTTCAGAACTGTTATTCATTCCGATCTTTGTAGATCGCTGAGCCCGATATTTCTTTTACAGATATATGTGGTACTTCTCGAACTTACTTAAATTGCAAATAGGTGGTTCCACTACTCCAGTCTTCAGAGGTTCTGAGTATTGTTTATTCACCTTTAGGATACGTTGCCTGCTTTTTAATTTATTATTTTGATTGTTATCTACGATACGCAGGTTTCATAACCTCTGCTCAAAACTAAGTTCCTTTTTGTTTATTTCGCCCATTGTTTTCTCGTGTATGTATGGCAAATCATTTGTTAGAAACTGGAATCATATGGCCATTGAATGGTGTGAAAATACCTCATCAAAGGTTCCACGTTCACCGTAATATGCATACCATCGTCATACCATTACTATTATATAGTTTTTTATAACTGTCTGACTTGGACGATCAGACGACATTTAATTCAATTTGAATTGAAACTGTAAATAGTCCTGACAATAAATTGGATGAACATAAACACACAATTTGAAGTGAAAACGTAAATGGTATTGAACATAAAAACACACAAACATGAAAACTCAAAAACTATTACTAGTACAACATAACAATAAATAGGTTCATTAGAAAGTAAAGTACATTTCAATGACGGTTGGCCATACATTATCAGACGCCACGTATGGGACCGCTCAGGTAAGCAACGACAAACGTACACTATGAAGGTGGGTGAAGGGGAGGTTAAGGAAAATATGGAACAGACCTCAATCGTAGAAGAATGGCGTCTTTCTTCAATAACTCTCTACGGGTCCTGATGTGAGATATTGATTTTCCAATTGAATATTAATCAGCGTCATTTGTGCAGTACGTGATCGTCTGCCTAATTTTATCAACATACCGAAATCATTGAACGCTCTGGCTCTCTATCGAAACATAAATCCGTGTTCCTGGTATCTTTACTCGTATCGTAATTCATCCAATGAAACACAATTATTGTTATGGAAAATA
Source organism: Cyrtodaria siliqua (assembly GCA_037043455.1). Lineage (NCBI taxonomy): Eukaryota > Metazoa > Mollusca > Bivalvia > Adapedonta > Hiatellidae > Cyrtodaria > Cyrtodaria siliqua. The sequence continues at coordinate 218,399 of JAWPHD010001698.1, forward strand.
GCTTTTAAATGCAGTGTCTTAAGTACCATATAATAAGGCATGTTACGTCATAAGTCCCGTCATAAGAAACAAGTTATTGTACTTGTATGTAGCTTAATGACTGTTGTAACAAGAAAAGTCATAGTATACAATAGATACTATGACGACGAGCGGCAATAAGAATGAAAATTGTAGAATATATTTGTTTTAATTCATTGCATTGGAATTACAGCATCATGTGTGGTTTGTTTGTGTAAAACTAAAAGTAAGTTCTATTTGGTGTAGCAACGGCACATAACAAAATGGAAAAGCGAAATAAAGATGAAATGTTTTTATTTGAAACTAAACGTCCAATTTTAGTGCATTGCTATAAAGGCTATTCCATTAAAACATGCATGGGACCTTATTTTGCAAGACCCACCTTAGTTTGCAAGACCCATCTACAGAATTTAAGTTGGCTAAAATACACCCACCCAACTACATACAAACATGACAACTGCTTGAAGACGTAAGTGGTTCTTACGTACCGGGTCCCGCCAGTTAAACCATCCAAAACAGGTGCGCATTCCTGGTGTTATTTATCAGCTTGCATTTGTGAATAAGCGTTCATCGTTAAGCGTTTTCTATGATACAGACTTGCTAAAATTGAAACAGATTATACAGCAATTCATTGAAAACTAAGGAAATCACCGTTCAAACTATTATTATTCGAGTGATCTTTCTTCTTCTATCCAACGTGACAAATATCGCGTGATCACTCAATGTCAATATGAAAGCGATTGTTTTAAATCATGCAATCACTCAATGAAATGCGCGCTTTCAAACTGATGAACTTAATCAAGGGAAAGAATTTTCTGATTTTCAACAAATACGTTTAACACAATAAAACAAGACTTCTGGTTGGATTTTAGTTTGAAAAGTCTGATTGTCCCGAGAATTTCCGGGCGGCGTTCGCGGGCATTTTTTCGGCGATGTGTGAAAATATCACGATCCTGAAAATCACACCCATGCATAGATGCGTAGATGCGTAGCCCTAACCAAGAAAGCGCTATATTCGCTATTTTTATATTAAGCAAAGACTGGAGGAGCTGGAAAAAAAACAACTGAGTTCCGGCTATATGCATTGTTTTGACTATAAATAATGTTTCAATGCACAATTATATAAAAACATACTCTGAATATGTATGAATAATTACAATTTACATACGGTAATAATATGATGAATGACTATCAAATGTACATATTTTAGTTCATGCTGTACAAAAACATTACTGATGTGAAAAAAATAAAAAATTGGATATATAACTCAGTGTGTCAGGTCCCTGCCAAGACCTGAACCTGGATCTCTTTTCTCAAAAGAAAAGCTTGTTTCTTTATACTAAAGAGATCGCCCAGACATCACAAAAAGTGTGTAAAAAACTAGGCAAAATTAATAAAGATGTAGATTAAAAACAATTCAAACCAAAACTATCACTGAAGGTTATTAATACCCCTGCAAACGCATTCCCCATGACTACATGTATATGCGAAGTTCCAGTTCATACTGATGCTTCGCACAAAGTTTAGGGAAAATCTGTATAGGAAATAGCTAACAAAGTATTTTTCGGAGAAAAATATTCATAGGGCCAGTACTCACATCAACAAGAACTGGAAGCTCTACTGATAGATTTTTGATAGCTAGATCAACATTTCTGTTAAGTTTCATGAAAAGCTGTCAAGCAGTTTCAGAGGAGTAGTCGCTACAATGGTTTACTATATAACTCTATGTAAATAAAGATGGCCGCAGCAGCCAAAATATTTAATGTCAAATCAAAAAAAATCAACAGGGACAAACGTCATGTCATGCTGATCATTTTAGAAAAAGTCCCATATCAAAATCACTTATAGTTTGCAAGAAGCAGTCGCTACTAACTTGTTTTTTAAAAATCTATATTTAGCTTTGGTGGCCATCTTGGATTTTACATCAACATGCATTTTTGCTAGAATCAACTAGACATCATGGGCAACATTTCTGACAAGTTTCATGAAAATCCATGCAGTAGTTGAGGAGTAGTCGCTATAAAAAGAAGTTTACGGACAGTTTTTTAAAATTGTTTTTTTAGCTGTGGCGGCCATAATGAATTTCCAGCTGACCTGAAATTTTTGCTAGGATCAACTAGATATCAAGAGCAATATTCCTGTAAATTTTCATGAAACTCCGTCAGTAGTTTCAGGAATAGTCGCTAGAAGCTTTTGCTATATAACTCTATGTAAACAAAGATGGCCGATTGCAGCCATGTTTAACATCGAATTAAAACAATTTTCGCCAAGGACCAACATCATGTCATGCTGATTATTTTAGAAAAAGTTCCATAACAATATCAATTATAGTTTTCTAGAAGTAGTCGCAACAAACTTGTTGTTTTTTTAAATTTATTTTTAGCTTTAGCGCCAATCTTGCATTTTGCATCAACGTGAGTTTGTGTCAGGATCAACTAGACATCATGGGCAACATTCCTGTAGTTTCATAAAAATACATGCAGTCGTTTCAGAAATACTGACCTGGTAAATATCTTCTGTCACCACTGCGGTCTCCCAACACGTCAAGCAGGATCCACAACAAGGCAGAATACCTTAACACTGGAACTACAAACCGCAAAACCATGTAAAGAGCACAAGACAAAAATGAAGCAAATATAATGTGGCAACGATATGTTTTGTTACATGTAAATCGGAAAACCTGTAAATGCTGGAATATTATGAAACATCAAACACTGTTGAATAACGCATTACACCTCAGGTATGCCTGTTGCAACAGTATTTCTTCCAACCATTGATCAAAGAAATGGCCCTATAATGTTTCAGACTGTGAGTTTATACATGTGGATGCAATTTGAACCTCGAAATGTATTCATAGGACATGGATGCCCCAGCTGGCTACAATCAGCGAGGAGCATTAATGTGGAATCAATATCAGGCCTTTCGTACCTAAAATAGCAGACCTGTAAAAGGCCTCTTCCCAACTGAAGATTTGGCTGTTTTTCCCAATTTCAATACCAAAGTGTGAAATATTAACCTGACAAATCTCTTTCATTCGCTGCTGCCGTCCGTCAACATCTGACGCAGGACACACTTTCTTTCACTACTGCTGTCTCTCAACATGCAGGATAAACAACAAGGCAGAATACCTTTACGCTGGAAAGACAAACCTCAACACCATATAAAGAATAGCACAAAACATAAGCAAAATAATAAGGAAATAAGCAAAGTCAATGGCTTATAAATGCACAATTATGAAACGCCAAGCTTTGCAAAATAGTGCACAGTACCAAATGCTTGCCTGATGTCAAAGTATCTAGCCTATAAACCACTGAACACAAAATGCCATATTAGATTATATTTTGCAAGCAAACTCAAAGGGAAATGATAAGGAGGATAAAGGCTTCCCATCTGACATACCTCGAACATGGAGCTATGCATGTGTAAAACCGTTAATGTGAATGACCATTTATCTACAAACACAAATGTAACAAACCAAACTTTGGGAAAACCAAGCAACCTGCAACGCTGCAGCAAAGCCAAGTACCGCAACACTGAAATAGAAAGCATTCAAACTGTCAAGATATTATAACAGTAAGCTGTTAGTATACATATTAAACATCCAGTTGTTTATTTCATCAATCTTCACCTACTATAAAAATAAGAGGCTTAAGAGGACCCGTGGACGCTCTACTGGCTAAAGATAAAATTTACGTGGAAGGGAACATAACTCTTTCACAAAATCATTCAACCAGAACATGGCTAAGCTATATGCAACTAGGCTTTGTACAGATCAGCCCAGCCAAGTTTCGTTGAATTGCAGTCGGATGTTCAGGAGAACTAGTAACGTTTTTTCCCTTATATAAGCGGTACCGATAAACGGACCAGTTCCCAATCGAAAAAATAAACCATTTTTCTTAATTTGAAAACAATCCCAATTCAAGAAAACAATTCCCAAAATCGAGCACGATATTGGCAATGAAAAAACAAACTTCTTCTGATATTTTTAACAAATCGGATGTCTACAAAATGATACTAAATTCCTCGAAGAAACTCGACGAGAGGAAAACGAAAAATCAAAAGAATATGACCGAGAAAAATGAACACGCATAGAAGAAAGGGCGAGATTGGCTCGAATTTCGCGACAGCAAAATGATTTGTTCATACTGCGTCGAGTTCGCCACCGACGAAAAAGGCCAGAAATCGTCATTTGTTCAGCAAAGTAATAATTTTAAATTGGGATCGGTTGTTATTTACATGAAAAATGCAAACCACACAAGAAAACAACTTCCCTTAATTCTGCGAAGCAAGCAGGTCCAATAAAGGTATTGCTTCAAAAATTCTTCAGACAATGAACAAACATGCCGACGCATCCTCAACAACAGCTCTAGGACCAAACTCGAGTGTCTCGACCCAGTTTTTTTTTAATTGTTATAATAAGTGTTATTTTATTAAATAATTTGTATTGACCTAGTTAATCGAAACAATCTGAGCCAAACAACGTTGTCATCCCTAATGAGGATCACTCGAGAGAGTGCTGACACACTCACTGATGAAAAGCAAAACCTTATTGTAGACATTTTAAAATGAAGAATAACAGACTTTAGTTTGTAATTTAGTGTTTATCTTTTATTTATTATTTTTCCCTATCTGATCGGACACGGACCAATTCCCAAAGTAGTAAAATAAATTGCTGACAAAGTTAGTGTATTAAAACCGTTTATTGGTCATAACTGGAACACGACAATAAAATGTGAAGCTAGGCTTGGTACTAATCATCCCTGCCAAGACTGCACACAGGGTTCGACACAAACTTTTATAAGTAGGAAGCCTGCAGGACTTCCTGTGTTTGAAAACTGCCACACCGTTCTCGGTTAAAAACTAATATCCCAAATAAACAAAACTCTAAACGAACGCTCTTAAATAATCAAAAAATAATTAATCGTCACCTGCATGTCATACATGAATAAATATATAATAAACAGAATTAATGACCGTGTGTAAACATTTCAATAACATCACTGCGCGAAACACTTTATGTGGTGACGTTCTGGCAATGCATAGTATGTACATTTAAACCAATGTATTTACGTTTTTGCGCGACATGAATAAGAAATGATCATTCTTCACTTTAGGTATGTTGTACATTTATAAAAATAAAGTGTATTAGATATGTCGCAGGACGATGCATATCAGAAGTGGACACAATGTTGACGACGTGTATTTCATGCACTAACTAACAGGTTGATTCTGTATGCGGAAACACAATGTGACAACAGCGGTACACCATAAAAATTGTCTTTTAACATCTAGGATCCATGTCACTTTCTTATGTAAAAGGTGTCCAACTTGTCAGCTCTTTGCACTATATGGAGGCCACGGTTTGTTTCTCAAAATAAAGCGTCTTCGTGGCCGAATGGTTAACAACGGTGCATCCCACCGGGAGTTCGACTTCTAAGTGAAGAAGTGTCGATTCTTACGGATGGCGGGTGGTGTACAGTACTGGTTCTACCCAGGAAAAGTGGGTGGTCTACCTCCACCACAAAAATATCGAACGTCATATATAACCTTACATGTGTTGAAAATGACGTAAAACACCATACAAATAAACTCAAAATAAAAATATTCTATTCTATTCTAATAACAACAACATCACGTCACGTTATGAAACAGTTTTGTAAAGTTGATCTGCTGGCATAGGCAAACAAACTACACTTTAAAACACGATAAAATGATAAAGTTTCGCATATTCGTATCTACATGTGTATCTACATGTGTTTACTACGACGACTGTCACTCACTTCGTTGAATCGCTGAAACAAACATTATAACGCGCCCAACATAAAATACGACGGGAAAAGAACACCCTCCCGGGTTTTTGTTATTGTTTTAATTTAGCTACCAAATACAAAACAAAACGAAAAACAGAAACCTCACTGTAATGTTGGTAAACACACTGCCTTCCCATATTTAACAATGCAGATTGAATAACAAATCAAGTTACTCCCTGGTATGGTTCTTGTCAACAAGCGAAGTAAACTAGGTCACGCTATGCAAGCACAAACAAACCATTTATCAACTGCAAATACTTGCTAGCCATCTTCAATTACACGTACAGCAGAAGACAATGTACATTTTATCCACATTAAAACATATTCTCTACTTACGATTACTTGTATATATATGCCAATCTCTAAAATGTCAACGTCTCTCTCTCTCTCTTTGAACATGTGAAGAAAAAATGGCCGCTTCTGCACCAAAGAAAAACAAAGAAGCTATGACGTCACGCTCTTCCAGTAATATATTACTTTTATGAAACACCTCCTGATTATTAGCGTTTTGAGCAGCGATGTCTAAATCACCTTTATGCACATTATAACAAATACACTTATACAAAACTTTCTTGGAATTGTATAAGAACAAAACATATTTCACATCGATTCCAAAACGTATATAGAAAATGGAATTCACAATTAACTACGTCCATACACGAGGAGTACAGCAAATTTACGCTTCACTGAGCTCTATATACGCTATATGGAATCGCCAATGCGGTCAAACATAAGCACAGTAATAGAGCGTTCTAATGATTTCCATACACAGTAATAGTTAAACTGAATTTACATATTCATGGATAATAACGCTCTATGAAAATAGACGAACTGAAACTGTTTGTCGTTGTAAATCGATCATGAATATATCAGTGAAGATCGTCGGTCTGTGAGGTCAACAAGTCGGTAATATGACCATAGAATATCAAAAGTGTGGTCATTTCCATAGGAAGTAATAGCACATAATAACTTTTTTATTTGAAATTCGTGTATTCTTAAAACATTTATTTTCTCTGAAGCGATGAAAAAGCGATTCAACCAGCATAAATATTTTATTAATATGTTGTTAAAATAGTTAGCCTGAGTAAGACAGACACTTTAGAATGTCCGTTACATTAGCAAGGAGACGTAATAACGTATATTAGATAATACGCACATTAGTATCTGCCATTTAAATGTAGATAAACAAGTCGAACCGGAAATGCAGCATTCACAAAAGGCAGTCATCCGAAAGCACACATCAAATAATCGACAAATACAAGGATAAATACAAGGATAAATATACTGAAAGGAAAAAGAAACGCATACTCAAATAATGCCTATGCTACAATATTATATACACCTAATTCCACGTAATATTCCAGATATATCTCAACGTACAAAAAGGGGCTACAACTAATTACAGAAAGGACAACTCTGTCAAGTAGTAGACCTTTTAATCAAAGTATAGTTTGTTACATCAAAATCATAAATTTTGAAGTTTCGCTTGCAAAAGTCGTTCCATTTCAGTATTGTGTTTAATGTTAAGAGATTGCAACGTTTAAAGCCTAGGTTTGGTCACCTGCTTACGCGCATTCTGTCGATAATGAAACTGTAAAGGGGTAACCATTGGTGTGTTCGGTGCTGTTTAAACCTTTTTTTCCGAAAAGACAGGCCTATGTCGCCCTGTACCATTCAATTAGCAGTAGCATATTAAACGTACAATATTTAGCAGAAATACCCATTATGCGTTTCTTTTTCCTTTCAGTATAGAAGCAAAATATGGCCATCAAAGAAAAAAAATATCCAGGTTTTAGTTTACAGTACAGTGTGGACCTACGATGCCATTGCTTTCGGACGCTGTGGTTTCTATAGGACCCTATATATCATTTAGGGTGCGCCAAACCGCACTCTTAAAACTAACAATAATAGACCATATACATAAAACATAAAGCTCAGCACGTATGCAAATAAAAACAAGGCATACAAAACCACACAGAAAATACTCTTTGAGCAAAAAGAGAAGAAACAGTTAATGGCACGACAGAAAATAGTTCCGGCATGAAACGTTACCATCCTTTTCATGAATTAGCTGGCGTCATCATAGGGTCCACAGTCTGTCGGATCATTGCATAATCAATATTGATATGATATTAAAGGCAGCTGTTTAATAATAATGATAATTATAATAATAATAATAATTATAGTAATATCTTTATTCCAAGTGGATAACATATTTGTCTACAAGCCAATCTAAATATGGTCATCAGACGAAATAGAATATATAGTGGTTTCTCCTAATATCGCGGGTTCTTTAATATCGCGGTAAACACCTTTTTTGATGACATCACCCTCAAGCGCCACCTACCTGAGATCAAAAGCTCACAATTCATACCCGAAGGTCACGCTAATGTTTACAAATACATATCGGCAAAATGTCGCAACTCTTGGTGAGTAAAATTGTTTTTCCATATAAATACATAAAAACATCACAATGTGTAAATTTCCCCCTCCCCCTTACCAACAAAAGAACCCATACCACTTCGTAAAATAGAGGGCCTACACACCAAGAGGCTTATCTCCGCTCTGGGAGGCTTAGGCTGTAATAATACATACTTTTAGATGTCGGTTCATTAACACAACATTCTTATACAATTATCATTACACAAACAAATCATTATCTAGTAAATATATGTGAGCCACTCTCTAATTATGATGTGTAGCAATTAATGTATACGTATTCTACAACGCCATGTATACACATCGGCATATATATATAGAAGTCTATCATTTCACCGTTAACCAATGCACCTAATGTACAACGTTATCAATTTAATCTTGTATTACAATTACTGTGTTAAACCCTCGGCATGCATACATGTATATCATCTCACCGTTAACTAATGCACTTAATAAACAACGTTATCAATGTAATATTGTATTACAATTAATGATCGACTAAAATAATTATATCTAATAAAGTTAACTTCAGACTCATATGCTAGTTGTATGAAGTTAAAGTTTGAGAAACATATAACAGCTGACCGGATGTAACAACATCACGAAACTAAATGGCAACGCCCATTGAATATAAATGTACAATACAATTTTATAATATATATATACGAGGGCCGTTCAACTATTACGAGGACATTTTATATACACTTTTATAAATCAAGTAAATTAAATTATCACTTTCTTCATGTTCATATCAGTAAATATTATACAATTATTTGAAACAGATTTAAAAAAATACGAGTTTTTATAACCCCACTGTAGCCGCCATGGAGCACGTCATTTGTGTGCTATGGCTTCGCCGTGAAAACCGAAAACAACTTTATTGTGTTTTAATTAGATTATTTTATTATTCATGTTTTGCATTAAATAAATATTTGACAGCATTTTTGAATAATCATGTTTTATAAGTTTATCATAGCTTCGGAAAGAGATCATACGAATTTGCTCGAGATTAGCATAAATATTCAAAATATTTAGAAAACAAATAGCTTAGTCATTCCAAAAGACATGTTTATTGAAAATATATTGGTATTTTTAATTTATTAACATCTCTATTTTGAAAAAAATATATAAGATGATAACATTTTATGTTTTGCATTTACTTTTTATATTAAACGATTTTTTCTGACGTCGTTTATTTCAACTTAAAAGCAAAGAAGTGTTCGTCTACTTATTTATATTTATCATAGTTCTCCTTGTTTATATTTATAAAATTTATAAAATTTCATAATTGTATTTTTTGAATACCAGTGACAATGCTACTTTAGTTTTATGTATTTTTGCCGATGATTTTGCTTTTATTTAGCAATTCCCGAATGCAGTTATGAAATACAGACGTCACATTTTGGACTGCTCCGTAGATGGGTTTCTCGCCGTATCATATCATTCATTGCAACGTAACTAGACATGCTATCGATTTTTTGTTTAAATCATTTGATTTCTTATGAGTTGGATTACAACATATATGAATTTTAATGGTTTACGACAACATTCCCGGCCACGACTTGAAAACAATGCAGTTTTTAACCCATTGTTCCGCCCAAGCCATCATTTCCCACCATCATTCCGTGACCCAAGTAGCAACAGATGCAATTTTCATATCTACACGAAAGGACCCTTAAACAATTTTGACTTTTAGAGAACTAGATTGTAAAATGCCTATAATTTTACATGCATTAACGCACATATAAACTTAGTAAACGGCCATGGCTAACTCCCTCTACCAACGCTATACAATTGCTCGCTTTGCCGTGGTACATGAATATATCATGCAACTGGTGAATATGTTTTAACTGAACAATGGATTAGCATATGACTGATGGATGTTGTCAAGTGCTTACAAGAGTTATGTACGACCAATACGCTCTACCCAAGATTATATTGTGACAATAAATTCAATAATAAAAATGTATAGGTCACTGTGAATGTTAAGATGGATGCGGTTTATACACAATATTTCGAGTATAAATATGGTCAATAGTTTACTGAGTAATGGCTTTTGTGTATGCTCTCCAAAAGTGTTTAATATATTGAAACGAATTGCTGTTGTGATTTTTATTTATCTTTTCTTAATGAGTTGAAGTCATAAGCTCCTTCTGGACGACAGGCCATGCTCTTTCTAACAGCGGACCTTGATATGCGCTTATCTTGCAATGAGCTTTCAAATTGAATTGATTTGGATTTTATAGTCCACAAACATCTCAGGTCATATGGCGACTTTCCAACTTGGTGGAGGAAGACCCGAAGTGCCCCTCCGGACAATTTTCTTGCTCGGGAGCGCATATGGGCAGAACAACCGACGTTCCGCAAGCCAGCTGGATAACTTTCTCACTTGAGCTTTCGAAATGAACGCATGCACAATGTTTAGATGAAAAGAACGACTGTGTATAGATTTGACACGAAATCTGTAATAGATTTCGCATTAAGAATGTGGAAGAAACAATAATAAATGTTGTTTTTAAAAGGAAAAGAGAAACCTACTACAGCAAGATTATAGAAGCATTCCAATTCGCAGCACAACCGCATGGGATTGCCGAACCACGCTCCATGCATGTCTTAGATGTACCTACGCACTACTAGTAATGCACTTTTCATTGATTGCAATAATATTATTTCTAGATACCAAGGCTAATTATTAAATATGTGATATTTAGAACAAGTCATGAATTATTTTTTTTCTCACGAAATATGAGTGTCACTGCCAGTAGACCTTTCTGTTACTTTGTTAGTTTCATATTATGTAATGTATTCATTTATGCATGTATTTTTTATTACATATGAGGTGTTACATTAAACCTCACGAAAAGACGCAATAAACGTGAGTCTCTTATTTGTTTTTCTTATTTCTTTTTCTTTTTATCTTTTTTTTTTCTTTTTCCAAAGGATCCGTCTTTTCAGAATACACGGTAAAGTAATTAAGCTTTCGTTTAGTGCTTTGTGGCTGTCGTAAAAAATTGCCCAAAGATCATCAGGCCTAATCATTGCAGCAGAATAACACTCAAGCCGTGTTGTTTTAACATTTACTCCCATTAACATACTCAACTAAGCGGATCTGCGTATGATCTCTTTCTAACGTATGTTCGTTGATGCTGAAGGATGAACCATTTATGTACTTGTCTACTCAACGCTTTTACAAAAAAATTAGTTCATTAAAATGTGTGATATTTATACATATTATATAAGACCTTGGACGGAGTCATACCTGGGGTCAATGTGAGCTTGGTGATAATTCATAGAGAAAACATAATTATGTGTATTTTTCAAATGTGAGCCATCCCGAAGATGGTATGAATAGGACGGTGAACATGAAACCTTCAATGTGTTATTTTCATACCATTCCAAGGCCAGCGGCGTATGGTCCCAGTTTCTAACAAACTGCTTTGCCTTGAAAGTGAAAACATTGGGCGAAATAAAGTAAATGCGATTTAGTTGGGAGCAAATGTTATGAAACTTACGTGTCACAGGTAACACTTAAAGACTAAATTAAAAAACAGACAACATATCCTAAGGGTGATTAAGCAATACTCAAAACCTTAGAAAGGCTGGAGTAGTGGACCGCCCTTTCGAAATTAAAGTAAGAATACACAAGTATTTGAGAATATACCGTTGATAGCCGTATATTGACTGAGTTTGGTTTAAACATAGATTCACATGATATTTGTACACATAAAAAGAAAAACGATTAGAACGAACGTAAAATATTGATGATGTTCTTCTCCTAAACAATAATCTTACTTTATATCATATTTGAGCCTAGTTACATCTGCACTCTGAGTTTTCTGACACAACAGCTTGTATCGTGGTTGTAATCCACCTGCACTACAGTGTTTCAATGGTATAACAGCTGCTGAATTAATCACGCTTATTAGTTTTCATATCGTGTGGCGTCGTGCAATAAGTGCAGGGTGTTGTGTCAGTTTAACTTATTGGACCTGTAGTAAATAATCCATACCCACTTCATAGTACCATTTCGTTGTCAAATATAAAAGAAAAATGAATGCATCCCTTTATACAAAAACAAGTAAAAATGGTAGGTAGGAAAATATCTAAACTTTGTATAGTTTATTTTCTTAGGCTTGACCTGAAATAATGTAAAAACAACGGTACATGATTCTTTTCTCTTTTCGCCACACCGTATACGGACTTGTTTGGTATTATTTTGTATTAGACACATATTAAACACATACATAAAAACAAATATTAAAAAATATATTTTAATGTCTTGTCACAAACAGAAGTGTTTTACTCGCATCATCATACTGTTTTCATGTGGATTTAATAAGCATCTGCAGAGAGATTAATCATAGACGTCAGTATATTTACTCGGTGAGAAGTGTCTACTTCGAAAACAATGCATGTTATTCATACTACGAGTTATGCACGTAGAGTAGGCGGCATAACGTATTTTTCTAATCATGTACCGTGTTATGTCGTATATTATTAGTCCAGGCGATCATCTATGTAACAAAGTGCAGTTGTATATAATCTGAATGCCTGTACTGTGGACAGAATTTTGCATGCAGCTGAAGGATTCATACTACAAAGTATAAACGACGATATTACATTGATTCTGAAGATTCAATTGAATTGCTGACATAGTATATAGAAAAAAACTGTTACAGAAACCATAGCACTCAAACGCAATGGCACCGTAGGTCTGCTCTGGATTTGTTTTATAAAATTATCTTATTGCGTATGCCTTAAGAGATAAAGTAAGCGACAAATTGATTAACTGATTATGTGCGGGCGCCGTAAAATGTACTAGTTTCCATTAGAATGTGCAATGCAGCATTAGGTCTTAGAACAAGTGGAAGTTTGTTTTGCTTATATCGCCTGTTATTGCTAACGAGTTTGTTAGAATATTTAGCCTGGCGGAGATCTTTTATTTACACTGTCCCGTTTAAATATGATGACAATAGGGTAAGTGAATATTGGGGCCCATAACTGCTTTTTTGACACTGACCGTTCCAAGGCACTATTGTCAACTATTTGATGTTTGTGGTGTTTTTTGTTTGTTTTGAACGTGTGATATTTGTTCACTGTGGTGTGTAGATGGAAGCTACAATTCATGTTAGACTTTTAAACCTACTTAGTAACATAACGCTGCATAATCCCAATAAAACTAGTCACTCTGTCACTGTGTATCGTATCGTATCGTGTTTGTTCTAGTTTACAATAGTCGTTTCTACTTAAAATATGGACCACAGGCATGTCAATATTGAAGGAAGACGTAATTTCCATTCCATATCCGTATATTAATGATATTGTAATAACGTATCATCCTGCTTAAACATACTGAAACGGCATGAGGTAGCTTCGGTAATGTTTCCAATAATCGATAAATACCCACAAATCCACAAACAATATCGACTAAACCGCTTTAAGCGACTTGTTTGAGAGAAATATTTCCGTAAGATTTGTGATAACGTTGTATCCGTTATAAGTTTGCAAACTTTAAATAGCTTTAAAGTGATTAAAAATGACACTATTATCAAATATGCTCCTTAATATCGGATATTGTCGTCTTTTTAGTTTTCTAAATTCGTATACAAGTTCCTCAGCTTGTCACAAATTAATGCCTCTTCTAGTGCTGTGTGGCGGCCGTAAAAAAAGTGTTCCGACTACAAATCAGTAGTGTTATTACTTGCTGGTCATTTGATGCTACTTTTATCACTTGTTTGTGCTTGTTGCTTCCAAGCGATTACATTTTCAGTATGTATTCTCTACAACTTTATCACATCACCTTGTCAAAGACAAGTTTATTGCTATTACTCAAAATTATTTCGCTAGAGAAAAACTACGTTTTTGGCCTGTAATAATATTAAAGCGTTTTTTACTAAAGACAGTTTAGACAATTACACTATGTGGACTTTGCCAAGACGGTTTTGAAGCAATCATTTTCCTATTAGATACTACTATTTCGTCAGGTATGGAAATACCGTTTATATACAAATTGTTGGTATCCCTATGGGAATAAACTGTCACCTCTTGTCGCAGATTTGTTTTTGTATTGCTATGAAAGATATTTCATGTTGAGTCTTTCATCCGATACTTATGTCGATGTAATTGAAGCCTTTAATGGCACATCTCGGTATATGGATGACATATTGAACATTGATAATCCTTTCTTTTCTACTGTGGGTAATAATATCTATCCTAAGGAACTTCAACTCAACAAACTAACATTTCTGATACTGTAGCTTTTCTTCTTGAATTACATCTCTCTATAGAAAATGGCTAAGTATTAGTAAAATCTATGCCAAGAGAGATGATTTTAATTTTGATATTTTTAAGTATTCCCATTTAGATGGAGACGTTCCCCCACCTACGTCTCATGGGGTCTATGTTTCTCAAGTTATTCGATTGTCTAGAGCTTATAGTCGTGTTGAAGACATCCCGAAAACAGTGTACAAAACTAGGCAAAATTAATAAACATTTGATTAAAGCTTTTTGAAACTAAAACTATCACGGAAGTTTATTAATATCCCTGCAAATGCCAAGGCCACGACTACATGTATATGCGGATTTTCCTTTCATACTGCTGGTTCTCACAAAGTTCGGGGGAAATCCGTATAGGAAATAGCATACAAAGTGTTTTTTCTGAGAAAAATATTCAAGGGGCCAGAACTCACATCAACAAGATAAACGCCAACGGTGCAGACGCTCGACTTTGGTGAAATTACAATTGATAAACAAGGTTTCCATCAATTACATACAAGCTTTAACCAAGATTTCTAAGTATAAAAGGGGCCATACTTTTGTTATAATAAAAACATGGGCTATACAAGATGCCAAATACATGTGTGAAGTTTCAATCCATTATGTAAAGTACTTTTCGAAATGTAAGCTTACATACAAACTTTAACCAAATTTTCAAAGAATAAAAGAGGCCATAATTGTGTTAAAATAAACCTGGTTCTAATGGTGCTGAATGCATGTATGAAGTTGTAATCCAGTATGTAAAGTACTTTGTGAGATACAAGTTTACATACAAGCTTTAAATAAATTTCTTAAGTACAAAAGGGGCCGTACTTTTGTTTAATATATGCAAGAGTTATAGAACCTGTCTCTGTGATGTTGTGTAATGATGCCCAATGTATGTGTGCAGTTATAATCTATTATGGTAAGTTATTTGCGAGGTACAAGCTTGCATACAAACTTTAATCAAGTTTTATAAGTATGAAGGGGGTCATAATTATGTCAAAATAAATGCAGGAGTTACGTCACCTGACTCTGTGGTTTTTATCTAACGATGTTGAATACATGTGTGAAAAGAAATATATAAAGATCGGACAGGGAAAGTAGCATTGAAGGAGGACAGTCAACCACAAAACACAGAAACAAACACGCAAACAGACAAACAAGAAGGCAAAAGCAATAATAAATGTAAACGACATCACAAACACAAAAGGACTGACAATATGACTACCGCCTTGGAACGGTAAGTGGCAAAGTAGGCCACTGGGGGTTTAAACCGGTTCTAGGGTGCACCAAACCTCACACTTACCCTACCTCATCCCATTAAAACAGAACAGTGTAAATAAAGAAATCCCCACCATGATCTAATCTCTAACCAACAAGGCAGCATCAATAGGCATCTATAGGCAATATAAGTAAAACACAAATATGCTCGTGTAAATATAATACAAAAAACAATAGCCTAGAAAGACGCAATGAAGGTACTAAATGCCTTCGCAGAAACCAGAGCAGTAAGACAATAAACCATTAAGGGCACGACAAGAAAGATCATAGACAAACACCAAACGCCACTGTCCCAATGGGCTTTAGGTAGGCGTCATCATAGAGTCCACAGCCTGTCCGGTCATCGTACAATTAAAGAGGAAAGCATAGTGGCGAACTGTAAAAGGGTCCACCACCAAGCATGCAGTACGTTGCAAAATGATAGGGATATAACCTTTTTTGATAAACATTTTAACAAGTTTAACAAAGACAGCATGAAAGTGATCATGACTAAGAATCGTACGAAGTTTATAAATCTCATCACCATAGAAGTCAGGTTGTGATAGTCCTTGTCGCAGAAGAGTCCATAAATTATTTTTATATTTGGAAAGAAGATCAGGGTTACGATAATAAATGTTGCAAAGGTTTACGAAGTTTATGGTAACGGTAACCCTGATTCAGTAACTTTTTAGTTATACAAAGATTACGAATATTAAAGTCCTCAACTCGAGTACAAGCTCTATAAAAACGAAAAAGTTGAGACACATACACCCCATAAGAAGTTGTTCGGCGAACATCCCCATCCAAGTGGGGATAATTAACAATGTCAAAATTAAAATCATCTCTCTAAATCAAGAAAAGAAGCGTTATTATCAGATATATTAGCTTTGTTAAGCTGAAGTTCTTTATGATAAATATAATTAACCATAGTTGGAAAGAAAGTTCCTGTTGAAGTTTCAATCCGTTGTGTAAAGTGGTTTGGAAGATACAAACTTACAAACTTTAATCAAGCTTACATACAAACTTTAACTAAGTTTTCTAAGTATAAAGGGGCCATAGTTCTGTCAAAATAAAAGCAAGAGTTATATCACCTAACTCTGTGGTGCCATCTAATGATGCTGAGTACCAGTGTGAAGTTTCAATACATTGTGTAAAGTGGGTTGGGAGATACAAGCTTACATACAAACTTTAACCAAGCTTACATACAAACTTTAACTTTAAGTTTTCTAAGTATAAAAGGGGCCATAATTCTGTCAAAATACAAGCAAGAGTTGTATTATCTGACTTTGACTATTATATGCAATGTGGTTTGGGAGATACAAGCTTACATGCACAGTTTAAGCAGGGGATGCAGACGATGACGATCAAGTGATGACAATAGCTCTTTGTGTTCCCTTCGAAAGAGTTGAGCTAAGAAATACTAAACCAAAACGCAACTAAGATATTTATCTCCATATGATGCAGATGCTTCTCACACAGTTTGTTAAAACCTCCTCAGATAGGTATAGAGAAGTAGAGCATGCAAGATATTTTTCTTGAAAACATTTAAACGGCCATGGCTCGGTTAGAAATTATCAAACCGGAACGGAGGAATGTGCATCTCCAATTCATACTGATGCTTTTTACAAACATTTGTGAAAATCCATCAAGGGGTTATGGAGAAATAGAGCGGAAAAGATGTGTGTGAAAATATTCAAAGGGACATAACTCTGCCATAAACCATCCAGTTTCTCCACTTCATACTGACTCTTCTCACAACGTTTGGTGAAATCCATTAAGGGGTTATGGAGACATAGTGAGGACATGATTTTTGTGTGAAAATAATAAAAATAAAAAAACGCTATAACTCGTCAAAATCATTGAACCATAGCAAAATGGTGTTACATGTATGCACATCTCCACTTCATATGTATGCTTTTCATAAACTTTCTTGAAAATCCAGCAAGCGGTTATGCAGAAATAGTTCGACAAAATAATTGAACCGGAACTAGACGATGTTATGCACATCCCCACTTTATGCTTTACATAGTTTCGTGAAAGTCCATCATCTTGGAGTTATGGAGAAATAGCATGGACAAGATTGTTGTGTGAATATAATCAACAGGCCATAATTGCCTCAAACATTATTGAACCGGAACGTGTCACGTTTACCAAGTTATGAACATCTCCACTTCATACTGATGCTGTAAAAAAACACGAAAAAAAACAAGTTTCAAATGTGTGTGTGTGGGGGGGGTCATTTAGAGATTGCAGTCAAGGTGATAAGACGTGTTTACATTGCTCTCTCTGTGCTTCTTATATATATATATATTAAATAGCTAACTAAACAGGATTAACTAATTACCTTGTTTAAATATATTACTTACACGACTGTATAAGAGGATTAAAATTAAAATTCAGATTCAGAAAAAGGAGTAATTTAATGTAAAAAACTGGATTTAGTGTATATTCCTTTAGACCACATACTGGGTCATATACATAAACAAGGATTACTCATGTGATACGGATTACCTGTGCACAAAATAGAAAGCACTTTCTTGTCATCATATATACCTATAACATTTATGTTTAAAACATTTAAATCCTACATGTTTTTTGCTTCACAAAATGGAGAATACAATTAATGATCCAGCTCCAGTCAGAAATACTGGAACTATTCAAACACAGACGGATAAAATACAAGCCAATGATCCCTATGAAGGTATATTCTACAATATACAGCAAAATGACGCAAAAACAAATATTACTTTCAACTCAGCAGTTTTGTGCAACATAATTAAGACCAAGATTACGGCAGATTTTAACCAACCCAATGATGTAACTTTGAACAATATATCTACAAGAGTACAAAATGTGAAATGTCTCTTGTCACTTGATCTAGAATCACAAGAGCTAGAAATCTCAGGAATGGGCCATAAAATGTGGACAGAATCAAAGTTTAAAAATAAAATGCCAGCATTTTTTAATAAATTAGTGAATATAACAAATACAAATGTGGAACTTCTATCAACTTCAATCCTATATGTGAACAACTTTCTCACGTAACCATGGAAACTACCCCGTATGGATCACATTCGCAAGAAAATGCACACTCAAGCTATTCTGTCAGTGAGAAATTAATCGACACCATGTGTGAGGCAATCTGCAAACTGACAGACGAAACAAATACGCTACGGCAGGACCTTACTGATATTCAACATCAAAGGCCAACATACGCCGCTGTTCTCAACAGGGAGTCATCCTCTACAAACAAGGCACCTGGAAATGCCTCGCCTGAAATAATGATGGGTAGTAGAATGAGTGAAAATGGAAACATAGGTACCCCAGTAACTGCAGGGGAAACCTTATCTGAGCAGCCGATCAAGGTAGTAATTAGTAACAGACGAACATCAAATGATGCAACTACCTTATTTTGTGCTGATGATATATCTCCACAGACACCACCACAGAGACCCCCGACAGCGCGTACAGAAATGACTGATAAATCACACTCAGGGAAAAAGGTGTTAATGATGGGAGATTCTATACTGCATGGAGTGAATGTTAAGGGTCTTAAAAACAACTTACACAAACATTCCGTGTCAGGTGCAACAATAAACACGCTAATTAGAGACATTGAGATGTATGATCTGACTCAATTCCACACATTCATTATATATATAGGCGGGAATGACCTGTCCAGGACTACAGACTTTGAGTTGATAGAAGAAAAGTATGACCAGCTAATTGCGCCAAAAAAAGCCGGAAATGAAGAGTGCAAACTTATTTTAAGTAAAATTGCCCCAAGAGGAGATGTGGATGTCAATCCAATTAACAAGATCATAGGGCGACTTTCTATTCATCATAAAACTGAAATTGTAGACTGTTACAGAGCATTCCATGATCAAAACGGTAAATTGTTGATGCGCTATCTAAATGAACATGACACTATTCACCTATCTCGGCCAGGCACTAAGCGCTTACTTTCGACTTTTCACACGTCTACACCGATCGTTGAAGATTACACCAAATGTGTGTTCCCAGACAAACAAAACTTTTTTGGGCACCAATCTAATCGGCAATATAGAGGACACCCATTCAGAGGAAACAGCGTCACCACAATAGATGCATGAATTGCGACGAATCTAGCCATGCGACAGAGGACTGTCGGCACAGGGCTCCTGTCAAGTGTTGGGGGTGCGGGCTCGTGGGACATAAACAGGATCGATGATGGAACTAGGATGATGGCAATGAAGCCGAACATTATATTCCAAATGTATTTGTTCATGAAAATAGTTATGATGTTTTAAATCATATATGCACACTTTGCCAAGAAATTGAGTGTAATTGTGACAATTTTCCAAATGTTTATGAAAACACTAACGCTACTATCTTAAATATTTCGTAACACATAAATTTAACTAATTTAGGATTAAATAATAAAAAAGGTTTAACCATCGGTCATTTAAACGTAGCTGGACTGTCTTCTAAATTTGATGAATTACAATTAATGCTAACATCTAAGAAAAACAAAATAGATATAATGGGTATAAGTGAAACGAAATTCAATGAAAACCATAAAACTGAAACATTTCATATAGATGGATATCAAGTACCTTTTCGTCGCGACCGTTTATTCAATGGCGGTGGAGGTTTGGCAGTATATGTAAAACAAAACGTAAATTGCATACGACGATTAGATTTAGAAGGAGATGATATAGAAATAATTTGGTTAGAAATTATGCCAACTAAATGTAAATCTTTTTTAATTGGTTCACTTTACAGGCATCCAGAATCTAAAGTTGCATGGAAAGAAATATTTGACACTCATATAGAAAAGGTTCAACTTGAAGAAAAAGAAATATTAATTTTAGGCGATATAAATCGAGATTTATTAAATTCCAAAAAAAATGATGAATGGTCTAGCTATATTTTATCACTAGGATTAAAACAGTTAATTAAGCAGCCGACGCGTGAATGTTCAACTTCAAAAACTTTAATAGACCACATTTATACTAACTGTGATCAAAATATATGTAATGTAAGCGTGCCCAAAATAGGAATTAGCGATCATTATCCGATCCTATGTACAAGAAAGTTAAATTATAAAGAAAAAATCAATTCACATAATTTTATAAAATACAGATCATTTAGGTCATTTTCAGAGGAGTCATTTTTATCAGGTCTTTTCAGCATCCCCTGGGGTAATCTAAACAACACTGATACTAATGAAGTACTTCACACTTGGGTGTCTAATTTTTCAAGTGTTGTAGATAATCACGTCCCAATTAGAATTCACAGAGTTAAACACATAAAACAACCAGATTGGTTTACACCTGATATTTTAGATGAAATTAAAGAACGTGATAAATTTAAGGCTAAAAATGATATGAATAACTACAGACTTTCAAGAAATAAAGTTTGTACATTGATAGATAATTCTAAAAAAGAATCTTATGAAAGAAAAATTGAGGAAGGAAAATCAGACCCTAAAACAGTTTGGAAAATATTTAAAGAACATGGTGCGTCTACAAAAAAGACAAACAACTGTAATTTAATAAAAAGCATTCATAAAGATGGAATAGATATTACTGATAACCAAGATATTGCAAATACTTTTAATAACTTTTTTGTAAACGTAGCCGCTAACTTAAAAGAACCTATTCCAACTTCAAATTTTGATAAAGTAAATGATTTTGTAAAAACAAAAGTTCCTGATCATATGTATTTTCACATTCCTCTGATTACGGAATCCCAAACGCGTAAAATTTTAAATAATTTAGATGTATCCAAAGCTACAGGACTTGACCAAATAGGGCCAAAACTTTTAAAATTATCAGCCGATGTTATATCAAATAGTCTTACGTATGTTATAAATTGTAGTATAAAACAAGGTGTTTTCCCAGATGAATGGAAATGCGCAAAAGTTAATCCTTTATTTAAAAAAGGTTCATCAAATGATGTAAATAACTATAGGCCAATATCAATTTTACCTACTCTTTCAAAATTGATTGAAAAACATGTGCATGATTCATTGGTTAATTACCTTAATCATTATAAATTATTATGTAAATCCCAAAGTGGGTTTAGAAAAAAACATAGCTGCGAAACAGCATTAGTATGTATGATAGATAAATGGTTAACAGCTTTAAATGATGGAGAATTTGTAGGCGTTGTTATGTTAGATTTTTCTAAAGCATTCGATTTATGTTCCCACGAAATACTATTAAAAAAATTACAAATTTACAAATGTGGAGAAAATACTATTAAATGGTTCAAGTCTTATCTTACAAATAGAACTCAAGCGGTGAACTTAAACGATGTTCTCTCTGATAAGCAAATTACGACATGCGGGGTGCCGCAAGGGTCTATTCTAGGGCCTCTTTTATTTATTTTATTCATAAATGACTTGCCTATGTATGTACAGGATAATGTTTCAAACGTTGATATGTATGCAGATGATACTACAATATATGACATAAATAAATCTAAATTAGAAGTTGAAATGAATTTACAAGCTGCTTTGAACAACGTCAGTACATGGTGTCTAAACAATGGTATGGTATTAAATGCTTCAAAAACAAAAGTAATATTGATAACGACACCCCAGAAACGGACAAGATTAGTTAATCAACCTCTAAATTTGAAATATAAAGACTTAAATCTGGAAATCACAACAGGTGATAAAATTCTTGGCATATATATAAATGAAAACCTTAAATGGGATACGCATATAAAATTTCTTAGGAAGAAAATATCTAGTAATTTGTGGCTATTATCAAGAATTAAAGTATTTATTCCTGTTACTTATAGAATAATGTTTTACAAAGCCTATGTCCAACCACATCTTGACTATTGTAGTATCATTTGGGGTAGTACAAAACAATCAAATATCCAGGTTTTAGTGCGATTACAACGAATAGCATGTCGTATCATTCTAGGTGAACAATATACCACTTTAAGCGAGGCTTTAAATATAATTAATTCTCTTAATATTGAACAGAGGGTTTCACTTCATAAAGCCAAATTTATGTACAGGGTATCGCAAAATGCAGTCCCGTCATATATTCAAAATATGTTCAATTACAATGTCAGGCGTCCAAATCATTTACGTTCTTCAAATAAATCGGATTTTTTAATACCCAAACCAAATATAGAACTTTTTAAAGGGAGTATGTCTTACTCTGGGGTAAAAGTATGGAATAACATTCCAAATGAAATAAGACAGAGCGGAAGTATTAAAAGTTTCACAGTAAATTATACTAAGTGGATAAATTCGAATCAACAGTCATAAAGCTAAAATTGTAAATATGGCCATATGTAAGTCTGTAAGTTAAACCTCTGCCGCCATATGTATGTATTATGTTGTTGTGTAACATTGTTATCATGTTGATCATGTTTATGAATAATGCTAACTTTGAATTTGTTATGCTGATTGTTATATTGCTATATAATTATGTATTTGTATGTATGTAAATATTGCTTTAGAGGGCCCCAAGGAAGATTAGTTTATACTAATTGGGTTACCCTCTGTAAATAAAGACTTTCATTCATTCATTCATTCATTCATTCATTCATTCATTCATTCATTCATTCATTCATTCATTCATTCTTATCAAGTTTGTGAACTTCCATCAAGCGGTTATGGAGAAATAGCGGGAACACGATTCTAAGCAGGCAGACCGCCCTCCTGACAGATAGTCTAGATCATCTTTGACGCTTGTCTAGAACTGTTCTTATGAAAACAAATGTATGCGGCAGCCATTTTACCGAGATTCTGGTATAATTTCTGATAGGCTGATACAAACGCACCTTCTAGATTGTCATGTGTCCAGGTAATATAAAAGCATGATCATTGATGTCTAATCATGCCCAGAGCTGTAGATAAAACTTTTACTATTATTGGCTTTTTACCCTTCATTTTTATTCCCCCGAAGGGTGGCATATAGTAGTCGGACTGTCTGTCCGTTCGCGTGTACAATCGTGTCCGCTTCATAACTCTGACAATAATGGACGGATTTTCAAATAACTTCGCACAATTGCTCACCACAACAAGACGACGTGTCGCGCACAAAAACCAGGTCCGTGGCACCAAAGTCAAGGTCACACTTAGAGGTCAAAGGTCAAAATCCGTTCGTCTGTACACTCGTGTCCGCTTCATAACTCTGACAATAATCGACGGATTTTCAAATAACCTCGCACAATTGCTCACCACAACAAGACGTCGTGTCGCGAAAAAAAAATTGATTTTTTTTTCTGAATTTTTTTATTTTTAAATATATCTGTTGGTTTCATATTGCTCCAAGGTCAAGGTCACACTTACAGGTCACTTCGGGGGCATTTGTCACTTACTATGACATTTCTTGTTTATTATATATTTAAAGGGACAATATCCGTAATTTTAAGCTTATAAAACAAAAAATAAGTATGTTACCAAACATAATGCACCAACCTTTATTGGATATTTAATAATTAAAACCAAAATTATTTGACGGAATTTAATCGATGTACAAAAACAGAAGGATCGCTTCGTTGGTTTAAACTCGTAACCCAGACTAAAACTGCACTCGTGGGTAGTAATAGTTGAAATTTGCAATATCCGAGCTCGCTCCCATCTGAGCTAAACGGGCCAGATGTAGTACATATAGAAAATGAATGTCACGTTATCAGAACACATTGTCAATATTATGGGTCCCACATTGTTTACAAATAATAAATAATAAAATTCAAACTCACGAATGTATTACTTCAGACTTATCTGGGTCTAGTCCTATGTTTTCATACATACATGTCACTGAATAAGAATCAGACAGTTATTTCGCTATGCTTAATATCTGCTTACTTTAGTGTCACTTTAAACTTTTAAACCCAATCATTTTTTCTTATCAATATGTTTACTCTTCGGTTTTTTTGTTTTTCTTCTTCAATTAATCAGAATTATTGTAAATTGTAGAGTTTCAAATTAGTTTTTACTTTGCAACACTTTGATCACTTGAACAATATTTACCGAAAGCATTAATTGATGTTTATAATATTTCCCGCCCGAAAACGCTTTTACCTGAAAATATACTTTCGTATTGTTAGGATACAGACAAGATAACAGTACCTATTAATTATGCATCATTTCAACATGTATTAAGGCTACGTAAGACATTTCCTTTCGGAAAAAAAGACTAACACAACACATAACACAGCAAATAGTAGGAGAAAAACAGCATTAATTGATGTTTATACTTTTTCCCGCCCGAAAACGCTTTTACCTGAAAATATACTTTCGTATTGTTAGGATACAGACAAGATAACAGTACCTATTAAGTATGCATCATTTCAACATGTTTTAAGGCTACGTAAGACATTTCCTTTCGGAAAAAAAACTAACACAACACATAACAGAGCAAATAGTAGGAGAAAAACATCATAAGTATTCTATGACGTCAGGCTCTTCCAGTACATCATTACATTAATAAAACGCCTCCCAATTGTCAACGTTTTGAACAGTGAGGTCTAAATCAGGTTTATGCACACTAAAAGAAAACTCATTTATTTATACAAAATGTCCTTATAATTTTATGAGAACAAAACGTATTTCATATCGATTCAAAAACGTATACCGAAAATGAAATTCACCATTTACTATGTCCATACACGAAGGCGAGGGCAAATTTATGCTTCACTGTGCACTATATACTATATATGGAATCCCGCATTAGGTCAAACATAATCTCAGTAATAGAGCGTTCTAATGATTTCTATACACGGTAATAGTTATCTGAATTTATACATTCTTGAATAATAACGCTCTATGAAAAGCCACACAGGCAGGGCTACCGTTACCATAAACTTCGAACAATCTTTGCAATTTTATTTTCGTAACCCTGATCTACTTTTAAAATATAAAAGTAATTTGAGAACTCTTCTGACACAAGGACTGTCACAACCTGACTTCAATGATGATGTGATTTACAAACTTCGTAAGATCCTTGGTCATAATCACTTTCATACAATATTTATTAAACGTGTTAAAAGGTTTATCAAAAGAGTTTATGACCCTATCATTTTGAGACGCACTAAATGTTTAGTGGTTGACCCATTTAAAATTGGCTATGCCTTCCTCTTTGATTGTACCATGACCGGACAGATAACCTATGATGACGTCTAGCTAAATCGTTATAGGACGGTAGCGTTTGATGTTTGTCTTTAATCTTGTCTTGTCGTACCCTTAACAGTTTGTTCTCTTGTTGCTCTGGCTTCTGTCAAGTCGAGTACTTACTTTGTGGCTTTCTACGCTTTTTTATATTATATATACATGATCATGTATGTGTTTTATTTATATTGCTTAATAATGCTGCCTGGTTTGTTAGAAATTATTACCTGGCGGGGATATCTTTATTCATTCTTTATTTACACTGTCCCGTTTACTGGGATGACAATATGGTAATAGTGAAGTTTGGTGCACCCTAGAACCTGGTATAAACCCCCAGCGGCTTTTTTGCCATGATGTACTATCTTGCCTTTTATTTATCTTTAAAGTTGTTCCTTGTTTCTGTGTGTGTTATGATTGACTGTTGTCCTTGCATGCTACTATTCCTTGTCGATTTTAATATCTGTTTTTATAGCATGAAACCCTCCAGTTGATATACGAGGTATGTGTTGTAGATAGGAAGAAGACGTTTTTTAGCTTGATTGTTAAGTGTATCAATTGAGTTGGTGTTAAAAGAGGACGACGAAAGAACTCCGATTAATTAACATCACACCACATATAAAAGATAACACTATAGCACATGCAGTGGATGGGGCCGCATTTGGCAAGAAAGGGGTCATTTTCAAAGAATGGATGAGGAAAGATACACACGTGATGAAAAATGTAGACAAGTGTTTAAATTACCTAAATAGGCAAAACTGCCAAAAACATCAATATTTCGTTAATAAAATTGGTCGATCCATATGGATGTTGTTGTGACACAAACGTCCCTTAAAACCACCACGAAACGGGTACTTGAAATATACCATGATAAAAGATAATACACTGTTTGATTTGTGCAGAGCCTGTCGCTATATCCAACTTCTCCTTTGTAAGCTGTAGTTCATCGCTTGAAGAAGTAATCCAGTACAGATCGGGTGGAAGCAAAACAAAAGCGTACACTCGTCTGACGAAAGCCGAAACGCAGTACACCGTTTATTACATGTGTTAATGTTCGGGTGCAACTTTCCAGATATTGATTGCTCACTTTAAAAAATTGTGAAAATCTGTTTAATCTGATAATCTGATTAATCTGTAGTATCAGAAGTTGTCGATTCACTCTTCCAAGAAAAAACAAGTGCGCGTTCGTAAACGATTAGCGGAATGCAACGTAAACGAGATAATAAACAAGTATGCAATAAACGTTTATATTTTGATTAACGTTTTTACTTGACGTGTTATGCTTTATAATTAGGGTATAAAATTATCAGCATTCCCTAGCCTTTACACGTGCCAAAGTTGATGCATTTACCAAACATTCCACAATGGACTAGTATTGTATTCGCAGAAAAAAATAATTAACATCCAATGAAGCTGATGATACGTTCTAAAAATGCATAGTTCAAATACGAGTATTTTCTTCTGTGTAACGTTTTAACGTCCAATAACAGCAAGATATAGTGGATTTTCTTTTAAATACCTTGCTTTTACTGACGTTTATTGCTTCACAAAAGGGGTAATTAGTGTTTTTCAGCGGAAAGCAATTATAATCTAATTATGAGGATGGTATGTTTTAAAGATGTTTAAACCAACTCACAGTTTATCTAATTTACCCTTATTTTGTCTAGTATATTCACTACGTGTAGCCAATTGAAATGTGTCTGATGATGTTCTGCTCTTTGTTTCAAACATGTGCTGCATTTATGACATTTCCCACCACTCCGTTCTGAACTGTTTTAAGCCATCGAGTAATCGTGGAATGTTCCCCTCTTAGCACTAATTTCAATCGTTTTTTCTGTAAATAACCTATTAAAAAATGGCCGTATATGTTTGAAATTAAGGCACTAAGAGAAAAAAAACTGTAAATTATAAGCAAATTACGTAAGGATGTATAAAATAACTTTAAAGCTCATAAAACACAATGTCTATATATTTCTATATATAACAGAGATACATATAAATGCAAGATAAGAAGGTCAAATGCCATAGGTTATTCATTTGAATGTCTGTGTTGTTCATCCAATCACTTAGGCTTTTACCAGTTTACATCACAAAATGTATTTGATAGACCTCATTTCCAAAAGCAGTTTTCACTTGTTGATTTTTTAATGTAAAACAAGATGACGATGGCCTTTTTTGTGTAATAGATTATACGAGGCTTATAAGGCCTGATGCAATTCCTGTAAGTGATGTTTTGCCCATTTAATGGCCTTAGGGTGTTGAATAATTGTTTTGTATTCTAATGTTGGGTATTACAATAGTATCCGTTATTATACGTGTATCTGTATACACATTTTTGAACATAGTCAAAATTTAATAATTTAATAATCTTTTTCACCCTTGCCTTTAAATAACGTATTTACTGAAGTTCTTAATACAAGAATTAGCCTCTTCGTATCATTCCTTTTAGCATTAAAACAAGGATACTATTAGGTAGTATACATATCTACTTTGTCTTCGTAACACAGCTCGTGACATAACCATTCACAATTATGGAACATTTAAAGTGGAATACAATACTATTTTATACATGAGGCAAACGCTGTATTGAATATGTTCTTGAAATAATAGGTAATGAAGCTCTAGGCCAACGCTGTATGTATTGTATATGTTCTTGAAATAAAAGGTAATGAAGCTCTAAGCAAACGCTGTATTGTATATGTTCTTGAAATAATAGGTAATGAAGCTCTAGGCTAACGCTGTATTGTATATATTCTTGAAATAATAGATAATGAAGCTTTCGGCAAACGCTGTATTGTTTATGTTCTTGAAATAATAGATAATGAAGCTTTAGGCAAACGCTGTATTATATATGTTCTTGAAATAATAGATAATGAAGCTTTAGGCAAACGTGTATTGTTTATGTTCTTGAAATAATAGATAATGAAGCTCTAGGCAAACGCTGTATTGTTTATGTTCTTGAAATAATAGATAATGAAGCTCTAGGCAAACGCTATATCGTGTATGTTCTTGAAATAATAGATAATGAAGCTCTAGCCACCAATACTACATATTTGTATGAGTTTGAAACAATCCAATAAAATCACTGTTAACTGCGGGATTTTCTTACATGTTAGATATAGTTGGAGCATTCCAATATCCATACTCTCCTTTGCGTGGGTTATAAATTACTACGCAATATTCTAACGTTTTTAAAACGAACGGGTAATTCCGTTCGCTGATTAGGGAGCGTATACTATCCTTAACCGGTAAGTGCTGCTCGGAAGCGTAACGGTGCCGCACAATTGAGTCATTATCTATTGCTGTGGCTCCTTTTCTATGTGAAAAGAAATCACTCCTCTTTAACTGCGTATTCTTGATATTGATATCACGGCATTGTAAATTAGATAACAATTATGGTAGTTTTCTAAATAGGGTTACTTCCAGACTGGCTTTTGAAATGAGTATGTTTTGGATGTTTTGTTTATGACAAATCACTGTTTAAACCAAACTGTCACTGTACGTTGTTTTAAACCCGTACTATAGCAGATTGTTGCTATAAATTCACTATTTCATACTATTAACATAAAGGGAACATTCGCTATGTTTCAGTGCATGTGGAACTTTACCGCAGTCGAAATAAAAGGGAACAGCAAATGTGTTCGAGATCATATCCCAACTCCACCAGAACATTACATTACATTAAACATAAATGTATACAAGTTGAATATGACTTATATGTTTTACTATTGATATGGTCTAAATATTAGTATATTATTATACTTTTCATTTAGTATTTTATATTGCATACACAATCAATAATCATTCAACAACGTAAAACAAAATTGACTTCTATAATGTCTATTTGGACTTTCGTCGAACAGGATAATAGCGAGGTTGTGTACAATTAAAACCGATTTAAGCTAGCCAGTGGGCCTTATTGCGTACTGACCGTTCCATGTCGGCAACCCTGTCTTCACCACTCTTTGTGTTGTGTATTGTCCTTTTCATTGTATAGTTAATTTGCTCTTTGTCTGCGGTGCAGTGCGGAGCTACGGTGACATTACGTTTGAGTGCTTTGATTTCTATAGGACCATTCTTCTCATTCTTCCCCTGTGACTCATTTATATTCATGAGTTAGTTCCATGTAAAGTATAGCGATTACATACTTAACGCATGACATCAGTTTATAGCATCGAGTAGATCACATAGTACATGTACACACATAGCACCATAACTGTGATTGCCTATCTCTGGACTTGAACGCACGACGGAGGTTTACAATCAAGAATGATCGGTGGTTTCTTGAAAATAGGTAGACTTTTGAACCATTTATTAAAATAAAATTTTGAACACACCTCATATTTTCCATCATGTCGCACATTTATACATTAACCGTGCATGATGTTAAACTATATGTTATCAAGTTAAAACCCAAATCTCGATTTTTGTATTTAGTAGTTAATACGGTTGTCCGCGTGTGTGCGATAATTAGTGTGTAATGCCTATTTAATGTTACAACGTATCAATAAAGATCGGTGGCGTAGTGGTCATCATCAGGTTTGTGATTCTATAGGTCCATTTGTCCCATTTTGAGACATTTGGTTCAATCCAATCTAATAATATAAACACTGACAGGTAAAACAGTTTGAGACTATTTATACGATAGTATACATTAAACACAAACTATTTCAATCAATATTTTATTAGTGATACCGGCCATCGGCCAAAACCGGCAAATATTTACACGTGGTTTGGTTCTTATGCGTAAATGTACAATTAACTGACAATACTATCAATACAAGACTAGTGCCAAAAATGACGTAAAACACCATTCAAGCAATACAAGACTGTCATTTCATTTTGTACTGTTATATTGATGTACATACTAGTCATGAATAAATTCTCTTCGTTTAACGAAAGCATAGTAAAGAAACCTAGTTACACGTTTTATAACATGTTCATTTGTGCATGACATAATATTAAACTTGTGATTATATATACGAAACTTACAGTACTTTTAGGAATATATAACGATCTTATATCAGATAGAATGTGCAACATGATCAATAGAAAGTCAAATTCATCTTCTATAACAGTATTACAACAAGAAACCTGCTGCAAAGCAGCATTAAAACACTGAATGATCTAGACTGAATCAGCAAAAGATCAGACAAATCTCATTTTCAAATAATTCTGTAAGTATTCGGAGATTCATTAGGACAAATCCGTCAAATGCAGGTCCCAAAACAAACGTCCCAACTGTCAGATGACGTCACAAACAATATAGACGTCACGTCAATTTGTTTTCGCAATTGGGATGAGATTTCATTCGAACAAAGCCGTAAAATACAGGTCTCAGTGTGTAATTTGTGCGAGGGGTTCACACTTGGTTCTTATTGTGTTTACGCCTCCCTTCGCTCGGCGTTCACATCATTATACCTCGGTCTTATTAGTGTTAACCGTGCTTCGTTCTGTTTGTTTTTACGACAACGCTTCACTGGACGCTTAACATGCCCTAAACCTTCAAGCGCTTCAGAGACACAGAAATATCAAAAACAGATAGAAAGCTTCCCGGGCGCATGTGCTTCGCTCAAAAGGTGAATGTTTCTAAATAAACCCACAAACATCTCTCACTAGTCATACCTACATGCCGTCTTCTCTCTATCCGTAGAGAGTGAGAGGAGGTTCTAAAAGATATAATGTCTATTAAGAATTTCTTAAAATTTAACACATTTTAATAATGTTCTATAAGTTCTGATTTAAAATACCTATACAAATCCAGCTTTGTATTACCCTTTACTTGTTCGCTCCACTTCTGTACTTATTGGTCTCTGAACCTTAACTATAACTGCGTTATAGAAACATTTTCATTGACAACTCTCTGCCGTTCCCATACACTGGTCAAAATTGCTAACCGGTCATTTTATTATTTGGAATATTATATCAAATATTGTATATTTTGAGTTGATATTTCATACAAATAAATATGAGCAGCAAACAAAACAATCAATACACTTTGTAACTTCAAAATCCGCACTTCCGGTCTCGTGGCTTATTTTGGCGCGAAATCGCATTATTCTCCCGTGCTGCACGAGGTAAGATTTGAACATGTGTTTGTGTTCTCGGAATTGTTTATCGTTTCAATCCCAAACAAAAACTTACTAAAAATTAAATAAAAAATGCGTCGCATGACAACGGAAGAGCGTGGACGGGCCGTCGGTATGATTATTGCTGGTACTTCGATTCGGCAGGTAAAGGACATTGCGTAATTTGTTCATTTTTATTAATTTATTTAATCGATTTTCTACGTTTTATTTTCTCTTTTTCAAGTCCAGTATTGTGTATTATAATATTCCTCATCCTTCCGGCAGGTTAGTTTATTCATAAGTTTACTTGTCTGTCCGTCCGTCCGTCCGTCCGTCTCTTCGTTTGTTCGTTCGTACATGATTCTGTCTAACCATGTTCATTATTTCTGAAAAAGTCGCAAGCATGAGTTGTTTTATATGTATAGGTAGCCAGAACAGTCAACAGAAGTTTTTCAACAATTCACGACCTTCGGCTCAAGTACAATCGCACCGGAAGTGTTGATGACCTTCACCGAAGGCCAAAAAGACGTGTAACAACGCAGCGTCAAGATCGCCACATCCTTGTAACACACCTTCGTAATAGAAGAATAACAGCGACTGATACTGCCAGACGTTTAATAGGCGTCCATAATAGAAACTTGAGTGATCAAACAGTACGAAATCGACTACGGATCATGGGATTGAGAGCGAGAAGACCTTTTGTAGGATTAGTATTGACTGGAAGACACCGGCGAATTCGTCTTCAGTGGGCCAGAAGGCATTTGAGGTTCACCAGAGCAGACTGGGCAAATGTCGCCTTTACAGATGAGTCCAGATTTAATCTTCAGAAGTCCGACGGTAGAGAGCGAATTTATCGACGACTTGGGGAACGATATTCGGATAATTGCGTCAACGAAAGATCTCATTTTGGAGGAGGGTCAGTGATGGTTTGGGGAGGTATTAGTTTGCACACTAAAACTGATATGGTGGTTGTTCGAGGAAACCTGAACGCAGACCAATACCAGCAACAAATACTTCGACCAACGCTTATTCCCCATATTCGCGCTAACTGTGGGATGACATTCATGCAAGACAATGCACCTTGCCATACTGCAATAACTACCCGTCAGCTACTTCAGGGCAACAACATTCGAACAATGGAGTGGCCGCCATGTAGTCCGGATTTAAATCCAATCGAACATGTGTGGGACGAAATCGACCGTCGTGTGCGACAGTTACCAAGGCAACAACATATTGCTGACCTCACAAGGGACATAGTCAATGTTTGGAATAACATACCTCAGCGTTTTCTACATAACTACATAAATTCCATGCGACAACGCTGTTTAGCTGTTGTACGCGCAAACGGCGGTCATACGCGATATTGATTTTTGTAAATTTTGAAATTACTGGTATCTATGAATTTCGATAAAATAAACTTCTTTGAAATTCATAAAATACTTTGCTTTACTGATGTGATTACTTATAGAACATTTTTCAATACATTTATTTCCAATTTCACATATATTATTTTTTTCTGAGACAAATAAATAAGAAAATAACAAGTGATCGGTTAGCAATTTTGACTAGTGTATATATCCAATTTGTAAATAAAACCCTAGCGTTATTAAATTTATTGAATTGATGCAAAGTAAGAAACATAAAAATATTCAAAATATAGCTAATTTTGTAAAAGAAGCATTTATTGTACGTAACACATTTAATTATACGTAGTTGTGTGCATATATGTGAAGTATTATGTATTGTTTCAACAATTATTGCGTAACAGAGTGTACGTGCGTGTGTGAGAGTGAGAGGTGGGTGAGAATGTGTGTGCATGTTGGGGTGTGCATGCGTGCATGCCTGTCATGTGTTTAATTTCACTTTGTATATTATATTTTGATGACGAGATACTATATGTATAAGTCGAAATAAAATATCTGTTCTGTACTGCTCTGTTCCAAAGCCATTATAATACAAAGTGTCCGTTTGTTTTGTCACCCAATGTTCATAAAAGCCGTATCGATTAACAGTTAGTATAATTAGTCAATTAGTCTGATAATGGCAGGAATAATTCTGAATGTTTTGATCAATATATACTGAAAAGGGAGATCCGTTTGAAGTAATAAAACACATCAAGAGTATTAATGATGAATGGCCACCCTTTGTTTTAGTATTATCAATTAACACATTTAACTCTTAAACATCACATGAACATTTCTTTATAGTCTCGGAAAGAAACATATATTCAAAACAGCTACTAAGTTCTATGTAACAATAAGTATTATTTGCATGACGTAGATACTACTTTTACCACAGCGTGACTGCATGGGGAAATGATTAATCCGAATTGCATAGCTATTGCCAGATAATTGATAAATGCATTTACCTGTGGATTAATCTACCTGCTCAAAGTTTTCTACGTCATCAAATAAAATCTTATTCTCGCTTTTTACAGATATTGCAATGTGCGACTTGTAAATATCTATTATTCTGTATTGATTTCGATTTAAATAAACATAAACATGGTCATGAAACAAAACATGGCAGGAGAACTTTAAGTAGCAAACTCGGTTCGGTCAGTCCGTTCATGAGAGGAAATTTAAGAACACATCTCACGCACCCAAGCACCGGTTTTCGTAGTAGTCTACTTCAAAAATGAGATATAGGGTCCTATAGAAACCACAGCGTCCAATTGCAATGGCATCGTAGGTCCGCACTGTACTGCAAACAAGGACTTGATAATACAATGAAAGAGACAAAAAACAACAGAAAGGGTGGTGAAGACAGGGTTACCGACTTGGAACGGTCAGTAGGTAATAAGGCCTACTGGTTGGCTTGAATCGATTTTATATGCGCACAATCCTCGATATTATCCTGTCTTCAGCGCCCAAATAGACAAGACAGTGTAAACAAAACTACATCCCATCAAAAGGAATTCTCTAACAATAAGGTCCACATCTATATTGGGCTTGATGATCCAAAGACGTATATGTGTGTTAATCTGTATGTTTATATTAAAAGGAA
The DNA here is from genome assembly GCA_037043455.1 of Cyrtodaria siliqua. Lineage (NCBI taxonomy): Eukaryota > Metazoa > Mollusca > Bivalvia > Adapedonta > Hiatellidae > Cyrtodaria > Cyrtodaria siliqua. The sequence continues at coordinate 253,378 of JAWPHD010001698.1, forward strand.
GTTTGGTTATTAAACACCATATATCAAGGAATCGAAAATACTTGAGTATGAAAAAGTTAAAACATATATCTTAAAAAGAAATCAGTAACAGTTGTATGACTAATACTCCACTTTTCTTTCCACAACCACGCGAATTCTTATATGTGTTTTGTAATGTAATCTGGTTACTTAAATATTTAAACACCCCAGTTCACCGACATTCATGTTAGTATATACGGTTAACGTCGAGACAATAATATGAATAATTCAGGCAAAATTCTCCCCTGATATCGAACTATTTGTTTGTCGCAAATTATGTTTCATTTTGTTTACTTATTTGCATGAACAACATTCATGTTTAATTGAAGTTTTTAATTAAAGTGTATAATGTGCTGTATAACAGGTTTAATTAAACCTGGCCAGCTTTACGTTTCTACAGATATTTGTATTATCAGTATCGTGTTTATAGCGCAAAAGGGAAATACGTATGGCGTACGATCGGACGAAATAATAGATGTAGGTGAAACAACAAGGAAGTGCAGGCTCATCTGCAAGTAGTATGGGAGAACCTACATATTTAATGGGTGCCCCTATATATATGCGTGGTGCGTCTGCAACATATATCTGCACACATTCACTATAAAGCTACACCCATACTAATTACAGGTGCACCTACAATTTAACAGGGGTCGTGCATTTTCTTTTTGTGACAGACTCCCGTCTAAGCAAGTTCTGGAATATACAAGCGTAAGGGAGTTCATCTATTCATTTCTGAAAAATATGAATTTAACTGAATGTTGTTTAACGGCTCATCAACACAGAACATGTTATTTAGAGCTGCGCCAGAGGGAGGGGAAACCGTGCCCTACTCTTATTATCGAATATATTCCGATGGTTCTTTAACGTGCTCGGAGGATAGTCCGATACACAGGACCGCCCGGTTTACGTCCCCATCCGACGGACGAGGCTAAGGGAAAGTGTCTTGCCATGAAGCGATATGTCTTTAGAATTGAACTGAATTGGGGTTTTAAAGCGCACCAACACGTGATTGGTTATATGGCGCCTAACGGGAATGAACATGCCAGGCTCATCCTCCATGTACATCGAGATAAAATATGGAAAACGGGCCTAGAAACTTCTCACCCTGAACTGCAGAGTAGACTATTGTAGACACTCCATTTACGCTGGAGCCACGTTTAATGTTTGTTTGCCACTGCTCTAGTGATGTGAGCGAGATGGCACTTGAAACAATGCAGTGGTCATGATGGAGACCTTTAATGAGCATGAACAAAAAATGACAAAATGAACATGAATTTGGGTGGGGGGTGGGGGGGGGGTCTACCCTTCTGCCTACCCATCAAACGGGATCTGTAGTGGCTCTTTTGTTTGCCCCGAAACTACACGGGGAATGTCCCGATGAGGTCAGTGAACAACATTTCATTTCACTTGTTTTGAGGTGTTGCACTTTACGTTACCACTCATGAACAGACGCAATAAAACCGAGGGTGCTACTTTACTCTCTTGTTTGTCTTTGTATCTTTAAAGGGATCACTTTTCCAGTATTTATTGAACACTAGCGTTGGCTTAGTAATGTGTGGCGGCCGTGAAAGGTCGCCCCGACTACACATCAGTAGTGTTATTACTTACTGGTCCATTGGGATCATCAAACCCAATATTTGTGGCTTTAAAGTAGAACATCGCTTAAGGAGGCTGAGGCGTGTTGCACTCTGTATTATCGCGCATGAATAGACTCAATAAAACCGAGTCTGCTACTTTAATCCCTTGTTTGTGTTGTTTTTTTCTAAGCGATTCTTTTTTGAGTATTTATTCAAAAGAAGAGAATCTAAATCATTAGATTAATCACTCTAAACGACATTTTGACATATTTATAATTTCGTGTTCGATAACAAATATATACAAATGGCTCTATAGAAACCAAAGCCTTCATATGTTTCTAGTCACTGTCGTTATTTTAAAACAATATTGGAATAAACATCTTAACAACTGTCGCTGAATTGACAGTTGCTGACTAGCCTAAGACAATGCATTTAGAGGCTCATTAACTTCTCAGGTGTGTAGTTTATATATTAATGCGATGAGCATGTATTATGTATTCTTAGAGTTTTTTTCTCGTTTTCATTAAATATATCATAACAAAGTTAAACCAATGGGCTGAAAGTTAATCCTGGTGACATAATGTTATGGCAATATAAAGGGACATCGATAACAAACAGTTTTATTTGTTAGCTATGTCTCCCATCTTAGATTAGCATAACATTGTGTAGCGGTAAGTCATGTATAACATGTACGAGGGTGCTTCAAAAAGTTCTGTCACTAGGCATATATCCTTTGAACTGGATATTACACTGAGATAAAGTAGTGTATTTATAGTACTACTGGGTTCGCTCTCTTGAATTCCACAAAAAAAAAGAAAACTTTCCGGTTATTTATACCCCTGAATTACCTCCCCCTACCACACCTTTTGGATACTGGCATCTTTGAAAATGTCCTTGTTACAAAACGTTGTAAAAATTATTTGAATAAATCTATGCTTTTAAATTTTCTTGTACGCCATCTGTTGTTTTTCGCCCATAATCCATGAAAATGATTGTCGAGAATTCGAAAAGGTCTTGCTGCAAACCAGATATGAGTGAATGCATATCCCTTAATTTTAGCAGAAATAACACTGATTTTCTTCATTTTGTTTACAGAAATGTTATAATATCTTTTAAATGTCGTAATTATTCTCATAGTATTAATATGTTTTCATATTTTTTTACAAATCCTAGTCCTTCAGTGTTTAACTTTCATATTCAACACATTATTGTAGAATTTTGTACAATGTTTAGTGAAAATATTGATCATCCAAAAACGGTATTTCAGAAGACTGCCCTTCCATTTAATGTCCATTTATCATTAAATTAATTTTACACGTTAGCCTAAAATGTTAATTTCTAAGACAATGCCTTTTCATCTACCATGCTTAAATTCTGAATGTTGTAATGTACAGATATAACTGGTAATGTATGAGAAATTTCAAAAGTCTTCGATAAGTACTTAAAGAGAAACAGGCATTTAAAAAAGTAACAATTAACATACCTGAAAAAACTCAGGACGAAAATGCCACAGTATGTATAAGTGATGTGTATTAAATGTTCCATAACTTTCGTCACACAAAAGATACAGCATTCATTTTACCATCAATGGAATGGTATTGAAACTCTCTTTCATTTCATACCAACATCAACACTCACAATGAGCACATAATTGTTAAAACGCGTTAGTGACAGAACTTATTGAATGACTCTCGTAGAACATGAGAAGATAAACATATATTAAAACTTGAATGTGACATGGACCTTCAGACCTGACAATTATTCGGCCTTGAACTTTCACCTACTGACCCAAAAATCAAAAAGCATCCGGCAATCCCCTATTGTTTCATACTTCAACATACCATCAATATCGTTCATGTAAAACCTCAGATATCTGTCACCTCCAACCAGATGATTTAAAAAATCAGTAGTCATCAGATCAATCAAAAGTCGTTTAAAGTTAAGGGAACTAATAAATACAAATGTATGCGGTACATGTCAAGCAAAATAGAAATACAGCATATTCAGTTTGCTATATTTCTATAATATTTGAAGTAAAATGCACGAGCCGCTAACAGGTTCAGCGATATATAGTATGTCAGTTCGACTTCGGCGGCTGAGCACTCTCTGGGATGTTAGGGTAGCATCCTCTTAGTTTTGACTTCATCAGTATTCCTGCAAATTGATTGAAAGTCTAAGTTCGATATGTTTCACAAAAGGTCTGCATTTCACAAAAGACAATATGCTTTAGGCATACCCTTACTTAAAAGGTCGACTATGCCATTATTGAACCGTTTACGCCATACACGAATTTATTCGATTAAACGACCAGAGAAGGTCACCATTTCCATATAAATAATCACCAACATTGATATTTAGCACAGTATTCGCTATACCAAAACAATACGGTCCCAGTTAATAGGAATTTCTGATTGTGTTATTTCCTGATTGTCTCATTAAACATCCTGAAAAGACTTGATATCGCGGCTTTTACAATCAAGACAATATAATTCACAAAACACAACCAAAGGCACGCATACAAAACAAACGACATTTACAAGGAAAATGCAAAGTATGCGACACCAAAAGATAAAAGAGTTAACAATAGGGTGGCAAAAAGGCCACCGGAGTTTTAATCCAGGTTCCAGAGTGCACCAGATATCACTCTTTCCCTAGTGTCATCCAAATAAAACGGGAAGTGTAAATAACGAAATCCCCGCCCGGCGATGTCCTCTAACAAACTAAGATGCGTTAACGTGGTTTGCTAATAAATTAAACGTTCCATTTTATTTAGATGACACTATGGAATCAGTCAGATTTGTTTATATTGTTTTGTTTTAACCACTGGAAACGGTCAAACCCAACAGTATCTCGTTGTGTCACTTACCGTTGTAAGAAAATAGCCCTATTGTCGGTCGGCGTTTACGTAGGTGGTGTGTGCAATATATTTGTTGGTTCAATGGTAGAAATTGGTCCTAAACTAACTATTTTGCTTGTTTAACCAAAGCAAATATATTTATATAACACGGCCAGTATGTTAACAACAACAAAATATAAAAGCTAAGAACTATCAAATGCATTGTTAGTTCTGTTATAATTTGAAAGTATGCTATTGTATTAGGGTTGAAAAGAGATGCATTGATTTCGCTTTCATGGCGAGCTTGTTTTCGTGTTATTCATTCAGATCTTTGGAGATCGTTAAGCCCGATATCTATTTGCAGATATCGGTGGTACATTCTCAGATCCTTATTTTTCTTACTTTAATTTCGAATATGTGATTCCAGTACTTCAGCCTTTAAGGTTATGAGTGTTGTTTAATCACCCTTAGGATATGTTGTCTGTTTTTCATAATGTATAGCCTCTTCTCCCAACTAAATTCCATTTAAAATTCCATTTAGTTTATTTCGCTATTTGTTTTCTCATTAGTGCAAATCATTTTGTTAAATATTGAAACCATACGCCGCTGGCCACGGAATGGTGTCAAAGTAGCGCATTGAAAGTTTCATAATCACCGTCATATGCATACCATCTTCGGGAGGGCTAAAATTTATGTACTATTGGCATTTTAAATATTGAGTTCTGCTCAACCCGGGGCTAGAGAGCGTGAGCGGAAAACATTTTTCTCTACTGTTGATGTCTCAATCCAACCGAGACTGCATTTTTTTGTATTGATCGGGTATTGCTTTTCTCTTTTCATACTATTTTCAAATCCTGTATATAGTATATATGATATATCGTTTACTTCATTTATTGAGTACATATTGTTCTAATTAGTGTCAATCTCATTAAAATCAGACCCTTTATCACACTACGATACTCTACACTACTAAGGATCTGACAACACTGCATTGGAGGTCACGTCAGATTGACCTTACGATTAGCCAATCAGACTTCAGCCTACACAATTGCTCGGTATAGGCTGCTTCACTGCGCCTGTCGCGTTTCAGTAAAACGCTGTGGAGCAGTCAACGCTCGGTATTGAAAGAGACAATGTCCGTAACTTTTAGCTTATAAAATACAAAATAATTGCGTGGACAAAAATAACACACGAACCATTATTTAATATTTACTGAAGAAAACAAACAAGATTGTTTGTCGGAATTTAACAGCGGTAGAAAAAATGTATCGATTCGTGGGATTGAACCCACACTAAAATTGTATTAGAGCAAAAAAAAAACTTATATTTTATGATATATAATAAAACAACTATTTAATGCCTTAGGAGTCAATGGATTAGAACTATTTATCCTCGAGAGTGACTACTGACCCTTGAAGGATACTATGAACACGGCGTGCCGCCTCGTGCAATAGTACCCTTCTCGGGTCAGTAGTGACTCCCTCTGATAAATTGTTCTAACCATTGACTTCTATAGAATTAAATAGTTGTATACTATTTAAAATATCTAATGTCGTAATACTTTCGGAGGAATATATATATTTCAAACACATGACAGTGCCCATGATTTTCTTCGTGTTCTCGGTGTAAAAGTAAGTATAACAATCGAACAGAAATGCAGCTTTCACAGAACACAGTAAACCTCAAAACACGCAAAAAGACAAACAAGAATGCCAATAGTAATAATAAGGGCATATGACGTCACAAACACAAAAAAAGGGTTGACAGTAGGGCTACCGCCTTGGAACGGTCAGTGGCAAAAAGGCCACGTGGGGTTTAAACCAGGTTCTAGGGTGCACTAAACCTCACACTTACCCTACTGTCATCCCAATTAAACGGGACAGTGTAAATAAAGAAATCCCCGCCAAGAACCGCTCTAACCAAAAAGGTATAATTAATAGGCAATATTAGTAAAAACACAATGATGCTCGTATATATATAAATACAAAAAAAAACATGCCATTTAGTGCATTTCTTTGAATTTATTCGTGTAATCCACAGCAATAACACACGAATACTTTATCTTTATTCGGATATGGATCTCTGTGTTTTATGTGGATTTTCGTTCGTTCAGTTCACTCGAAAGTCATCTGTATATGTCATCTGTATATGAAACGCGCGATTTCATTGGTTGAATTTAGTTGATCTTCTCATGAACATCGATTAGATGAAAGGTCGATCTGACGTGACCTCCAAGGCAGTGTTGTCAGATCCTATAGCGGAGAGTATAAAAGCGTATAAAAGCGTAATTAGGATATGATTTCAGTTAGTATTTTTATATCGGAGCTTTTAAACATAATCTACATATTATTATTAACAGTGTTTTAATAAATGGTTAGTACGTGAATAAAATATTCTAATTTTCTGTTCCCTATATCTACTAGCTTAATGCGAGTTTTTGCTTGTTGCCTTTTATGAATTCTGCTATTCGTTTTTATTTATAATTATGCGTCTACTTTAAATCACTTAAACTGTTACTGTATCTATCCATGTATATATAAGTGTTTAGTTTGAAATCTGCTTCCAAACTAATTACTTCTAGAGTTTAAACATATGTAACTTAAAACTTTCAAGGAGAGGAACTCTATAAGATGTTTCTTTCGTTCCAATCCTGTTAATTATGTACTGTACCAATATATATATGTTGTAAAAATGTTGAAATAAAATGTTTAAACCAAACATATGTAAACGATGTTAATTATTGAAGGTGCTGTGATCTTCTATGGTGGGTTGATAATAACACGTTGCCACTTATTTATATACATTAACAGTTGAACTTTCTTTGCAATAATATACATCTGCATGTTTTACCAATTTATGTGCTGTAGTATTTTTAAATTTTAAAGTTTCTTTTGAAGTTTATTTTTAAAAAAAGCATTGTGCAAATACAACATACTGTAAATTGTTCATGTTCACCTGCAAACAGATGTAGACATCGTACAAACTAATCGTTAGGTTTAAATGCACTTGCATTAAGATACATTTTATTGATTTACTGAGGGCTGGCGTGGCGCAGTCGGTAGCGCGGCGGATTTGTAACCGGAGGCCCCGGTTTCAATCCTCCGTGGTGCCACTGAGTTCCGTCGGTGTGTTCTTGGGCAGCACACTTTCCTTAGCCTCGTCCGTCGGATGGGGACGTAAACCGGGCGGTCCCGTGTATCGGTCTATCCTCCGAGCACGTTAAAGAACCATATGAATATATTCGATAATAAGAGTAGGGCAGGTTCCCGGATTCCTATGTATCCTTCCCCTCTCTCTGGAGCGGCTCTAAATAACCTATATTGTGTTGATGAGCCGTTAAACAACATTCAATTCTATTGATTTACTGTTTATAACGTATGCATTGCAAATGGTATCGTGTGGCCTTTCATCAACATTCAATTGTATTATAAAACTGGAAATGGTTACAATAGCCGATACCATTGATGTAAATGTCTCGGTAAATATATTAATTAATAATTATGAGAACGAGATATGAAATCTGGTTGTTTGCTTTTCATTATTGACTAACCATTCGTATTGGATTAAGCATGAGTTTAACGTGATGTAAAAATGAGGTAAAACTACCTTGGCATTTCAAGCCTAAAACGAGTTTTCATGAACTATTGGAACGCACGTCTAGCTGCCTGCTTATTTCTTAAATCTTCATGAAACTTGATCAGTCACACTGTTTATCACAATAAGGTATTCATGTATTCAGTTGATTGAGAAAAATAGATGACTTTAGTCTATTTGTTGAAAACTCTTGTATGTATATTTTGAATTGTGAATATTATAGCCTCTCAGAATCCTATTATTTTAAATATCATGCGAATATCTCAATGAAAAAATATATTTATAATATACAACTTCAAAAGTTTGAAAACTCAAAACAATATACAACCTGGAACGCGTACATACAAACCATTTTGTGTAAAGCCCAACATCCCGTAGTATTTTTTTTATCTCTATAAATTTAAGTTATCAGATAAATCGTGCATGCACTTGTGTACGAAGTAACTATTAGCTCTTATTTTCGTATGTGTTGTATTATAACGTATGTGTTGTATTATAACGTATGTGTTGTATTATAACGCATGTAACAAGCAGTGTCAGTCATGTTTAAAAGTTATTCAATTTTATCACAAACCAAATAATAAACAGAGAGCAACTTCTTATCTTAATCAGAGAAATAGCCATTATATCACGTGACATCTTTACTTGTTTGTCCTTCAACCTCCTCTCTTGATATTCGTTTACATTGATGAGAATATATTCAAAAGATGTATGATTCGGAATAGTTAAACGAGATTATAATTTATCATTATTTTCAGAAAATACATTTCATAAAATCTGTTAAAAGTAAAAATGATCATCAGTGGTGGCCTTTCTCTTAAAGGTTTTAGAGATTTATCTCTTTTTTTCAGCTCAGTTTTTTCTAGTAAGGAACATACTATAAGAGGAAAGAGAAATACAAGCACATGTGTGGTAGAGTTAAACATTAGTGTAACGTGCAAGAATAAGACCATTTGCTACTTCGAGTATTTGTGATAGGTGTCCTTAAAGTCAGACAATATTTCTTTAATATCTGAATATCTGCACTCTGCCACGTGACATTTAGATAACATTTTCTATCCATATGGTATTAGGTCTGTGAAAGTCATAATCAGACATTTGTCCTGCATGTAGTCAAATAATGTCATATAATTTGTCTGCGTATTGCTTCCGGTTTCTCTAATTTCAAAAATAATCCCATTCAGACACTTTAACATCTTTTAATCGTCACAGAATGATATTTATTTACCAGTCTCCAAATGGTATTAGGTAGTATTACAACAATAGCTACATAAATGTTGTTCCAGACGAAAGAGACACTGTGTCCTGATGTTACCTCTTACAACTGTTACCGGTTTCGTTGTCAGGTGATCGTATATAACGTATACGAATGTGGCTTCAAATATGTTTGGTTTCTCATTTGAATTTCGAAGTGGTGATTCCACTACTCCAGCCTTTTTAAAGTTCTGAGTATTGTTTAATCACCCTTAGCATATGAAAGCCTGCTTTTTTAATTTAGTATTTTGACTGTTACCTGTGATACGCTGGCTTCCAAGTCATAACCTCCGCTTCCAGCTAAATTCCATTTTGTTTATTTCGCCCATTGTTTTCTCGTTTTCTCGTTTAGGGCAACGCGTTTTGTAAGAAACTGGAACCATGCGCCGCTGGACATGGAATGGTGTGAAAATACCGCATTGAAGGTAACATGTTCACCGTCATATGCATACCATCTTCAGGATGGCTCTAATTTATGTACTATCGGCATTTGAATTATTGAGTTCTGCTCAACCTGGGGCTAGAGGGCGTGAACGGTGGCAAGCACTTTTCACTACCGTCTCATTCAAAGCGAGACTGCAATATTTTTTGTATTTATTGTGTTCGACGATTTCCAAATTCCCCCTTTCATACTTTTTCAGTCCTAGAATTTAAATAGCATTGAACATGTAGGCATAATAATAAGTCAATCAAAAGTACTTGACAGCTATCCATTTATTGTTGCTAGATTTGTTTTTCATTATCGTGCTTACATCATCATTGCTCCCAACATCATTCCATTTCCTTCACTTGATAGTATTTACTGACATTAAACATGCAATATTATTCGACTTTTATTTTCTACTTTTATGCAATTAAAACTGCTTTTGTTAAAATGCGTCAAACATTAAACATTTATTTACATTACAACGCTGATGTAAATGAGCATATATGAGAACGAATCTATTGGCATTTGAATGTTATCGCACCAGAGAATATAATCCCACTTGATGCATACATGAATATGTTCTATGAAACAATTTATGAAACAAGATATGTAAAAGATCTTTCGAGATTTCTACAGGGTGCCAAAACGATTTATGTGAGGTTACGTACGTAATCTGTCAATTGGATATGACAAAAACTCATCATTTTAATATGAAATGCCGGTATCATAGTAAGTGTTTTATTCTTATTCCTCTTGATATGTCATTCTTATTTATATTTCTCTTTATAATTAGAATTAAAAAGTTTAAAAGTAGATCTCCTTGAGTACAATTTCTCAATAGTGTGTTCTCTTGCTGCTCCGCTTCTGCCAATTCATTGAATGCTTGCATTGTGGCTTTCTAGGCTTTTGTTGTTTAATATTCATAAATACGTAATCATCTATGAGTCATATAATTATATCGCCTATGAAAGCTTCCTTGCTTGTAAAAGAATATGACCTGGAGGGTATTTTTTATTTGTTTATTGTTTTTATTGACAATAGAGTAAGCGTGAGGTTTGATACATCCTATAATTTAATTTAAACTTTCAGCGGCCTATTTGCCACTAACCGTTCCAAGGCTGTATGTAGCCATATTGTCAATTATTAATAATTATGAAGTCACATATATATCCTTGTAATTCGTGTTTGTTTCGATGCGTGGTTTTGTTTGACTGTTGTCCTTGAATTATGCATATCTTGGTATTTTTGGTATGAATGTAAGCAAGTTACCGTGTTTGGTTTCATCAAAGCGTGGGTAATGTCAATACATTCTTAACAATTTTTAAACAACGATTGAAAGATGTTTTTATACAAGAATGGAATACAAGATTAATTGATTCATCCAGAGCGTTGTTTTACCGAAATATTTCAAATTTTGAGCTACAACTTTACTTAAATATTGTTAAGAGTAAATGCACACGTCAATCCATTTCAAAACTTCGTGTATCGTCGCATAGATTAGAAGTGGAAATGGGCAGATGGTCCAGAAATAGAGTTCATTTATATGAGAGACGATGTAGACATTATAACATACTCGAAGATGAATATCATTTTGTTTTGTGTTGTCCATTGTATAATGATTTACGTAAGAAATACGTGTCAAGTTTTTATTTCCAACGACCAAGTATGTTCAAATTTGTAATGCTGTTAAAAAGTGAAAACAAAAGGGAAGACTTTAATTTTGGATTGTTTATATTCAAAGCATTTAAATTACGAAATGCATTATTATATAATAATTAAACTATGTTTTCCTTCTCCCAAGTAAATATTTTTTTTCTTTATTTTTTCTTCTTAATTACGGATATGCACAAACACTGAAGCAGTCTCTTTGTATGGTGATATTTGCTAAGATAAACTAACTTACTGTATGTATATTCTCCCAGGAATATTATTTAATAGTGTTCCGAATAATACGTTTTAATAGACACAAATCCCTGTGGGATTTCATTATTTGTATTTTGATGAATGTATGTATTGATAATCAGTCATGTGACTATATGTTTGTATAGTAAATATGTTGCCTCATGGGCCAATCTGGCATAATGGCATTTAGAAATAAAAAACTTCCAAAAACTTCCATTAACAGCTATTATTAGTCAATCATCTCAATTAGCATAAATTTGAATCTCCCTAACAACAAATGACAAGGTTTCATTATACTACGGTCACTGTGCTTATCCTTTCAGCCTTTCATCTACATATGAAGTTTTATCTCCTGTTTGAAAGCGCTTTGAGGAAACGACCATTTGACATTGACATTTATGCGACATATCGGAGTAATCAAAATGCTTAAATAATGCGAATACATTAGCAGGAGACGTATACTTCTTAGGAATTTGACTGGCACGATGATAAAAATGGCGTACACTGCGCGGGTAAATAAAGACTTTGCTTCCTGGTAAACCCATTAATTTCCAGTGATGTAATTAAAATGACCTCCCATTTAATGATCATTAACATTTGGGTATCTCTAATTTTAATACTTAGTCTAGTAAATAGTCTTATTATAAGAAAACATCTGACCGAGGTTAAAACAAACTTTTTATTCATCGTTATAGTTGTTGTTTGTTTCTGTCTGTGTTTGTGGTTGGCTGTGGTCCTTGAATACTACGTTACCTGGTCGACTTTTATATCTGCTTTTGTATAAGTGTGCATATCGCTTATAATATCGTACCACCCATTCATACGTTAACCTATGATCTCACGACGATGCTTCAAATTCCTGCACTGTCTGACACGATTACTATTGCAGTAGATTTGGATACATGCCTGTATATTATTAAGTAAACTCGTATTTGTAATTACAAAATGTTTGTGTGTACCATATACGCGTGTGTACTATTTTGAATGATTTACAAAATTGAATCATTAAGGGTGCACATTTCACTAACCTGGTAGGGAGAGATTGGAGGTGTGTCTTATCAATTACACCATCTATACAAGCCTGTCAGTTACAATGCATGACTCTAAAAATAGCACATGCAAACAATTTTCTCTGTGGGCAGAAGACACGAAAATGTACTTACAAATCAGCTAAGAGTATAACGTTTTTTTAATCCAATGACTCCAATCTATGTAACTTCAGTTTATTTTATTGGAACTATGTGGAAAAAATCAGTATTATTCATGTTTTACTCTACTCTTTTATTTTCATATAATTGCAACTGCACATTTTATTACATAACAGAAGAATTACTATGTACTTTTGTGCCAAAATAAATGTAATCTGATGACTAAACAGAACTTCACACTGCCAGCAAATATTTCATGACATAAGTTATCAGTGTGAAATGAAAATTAATTGCCAATTTTAGTTGATCTGGAGAAATAGCCTATATATACTGCAGTATACAAGATATGAGTATAATTTGGACATGTTTGTGTTAGGATGACATTGTGTTGGGAATAAACATTAAAAAACAAAGCATAACTGTACAAATTATTGTTAGGAATGGCTGGACAGGATGGAGATAATATGATAAGGAATTACATATGACTAAGGAACATACATCGCTGAGCCTGAAGAGGGAATGTTTCATGTTCATGGGTGAGATATACAAAGTGCATGGTGAATTCCGTGATGTTCCTGATTCTGATGTGAAAATGGTAGATGATTTGTTATCAGGAACGCATGAATAGACACAGATACTAATATACCATCTCAGAGTACTGCTATGGAGGTTTACTCACAATTATAACTACAGCCTATCTCTAAGCCATAACGCTGAGTGTCGTCTGCTGTAAACACCACGTCTATTTGTGTACACATCTCAGTTCATAACCCCACAGGCATCTCCCCTATATTTTCAAATTTCTGTCAGTTGGGTTTAAAAAAATGAAGCTAGGAATAAGGAATACTTTTTCACAAATACCAATACAATTGTTTAATATCAGTTTACTTCTGTGCTAAATATTGATTTTTTTTATTTTTGGAATTTTCAATATTTTGAAAAAAGGACTCCATGATTTAACCATGTATATATTTTAAATGAAAAACCTGCCCCAGTTCCATCTAGTGGCGTTGATACAACAGGTGTTCCTTTAAACGAATCTAACAGTGTATGCTTATTGTGGTGATAATGTTTTAAGTGCAATGCTAAAACGATGTCATATGACGGAACGCATGTCATGTTTCTAATATGTTTTATTTTCCCGGGACGTATTTCTAATAAAAACAAAATATTCGGAGACATCGTAATGTTATACCATAAGTATTTAAATAAAATTAACACATACTACTATTTGTTCACATATATAATGAGTGGGAGTGTAATAAAGCCATGACATACATACCATAATACACATGTTTAATAAATAATCAAATGAATGAAAGCGGAAAACTCGTCTTATCTGTTCAGCGCTTCTATTGTCGAAACCGATAATTGTACAATATAATTCGACAGTGCAGAGTGCTACGAAGAATAACATTACTAGATGTCCGTTATGGTGTATTTATTGTGTTATGTGATAAAACTAACATCACATTCTATACTATTTAAAATGGCCAATAGTGTATCCAATATTAACTCATATAAGATCCTATATATACATGTAAAGCATATCAGTTATAGTGATTAAATTCCAGTTGCATTCCTGCTAAGTATACGTAAACGTGACATAACAGCCATGTCTTACATAAAACGTATTTTTAGAAAATGTTAAATAAACAGTTAAACAATATTTAGGAGCATTCATGAGGTCGAGGCCATTACATACAAAAATCCATTCTATAAAAAATATAATAATTATTCAATCATTGAGTACTTCAGTAAAACGTTGCATGGAAATATGACAAAGAAGTACTACAACGTTACCAACCGTGTCCTGTGCCCGTTCAGGACATGCTTTCCCTTGGTGTATGTTAATAATTAAAATACAAGGTGTCAATATAAGTAAAACACAAAGATGCTCGTGTATATATAAATGCAAAAATAAAATAGCCTAGAAAGCCACAAAAAAGGTACTCAATGACTTGGCAGAAGCCAGAGTAACAAGAGAACTAGACATGTTGGGAGTTTACGTTTACAATTAGTCGTGTCAAACAAAGATTTGATTTCCGAAAATGTATGAAAATTACTAAAAAAATGCTGCTTTGCAAAATATTAGATTGACTACTAATAAGACGTTTCACAACAAACAATTCAAGCTATAACTATTGGCTGTTGGTTATAAGCAACACAAATTCTTCCAAAAATACTAGTTTTAATTTCGTATTTTGGTAATTATAAGCTATATATTTTATATCAACTCTTAGCCTAGATGAGTCAGATATCGACGTGTTCCATGTCAGAATATACATGTCGTCTTATTTATCTTATTAGTTATACCAGTTGGAAAAAAAAGTATTTACCAATTAATAGCAACACGCATGGTAGCAATATGTAGCAAAATGTACAGTGACTATCGTGTGATGGTGGCTATTATCAAACGTGTGGATTCACAAAGTCTAACATCAAGCATCGATAGTACGAAAAGCTTATATCACTCCCTGCACTGTGATAAACACGTATATACGCGTTGAGATAGCTCATCTCCGTGTTTATGTCATATATCATTTGTGCAAACGTGTCTATATACAGCTTACATGTGTTCATCGTCAGAATGGTTGTACTGTCCAGAGTTCATGGCTTAGTAGTGTTATCAGTAGTGTTATTTTAAAGGACCAGCGAGCCCAATATAGGTGGCTTTGAAGTAGAATACCGCTTAAGCCGGTGCTAGGGGGCGTGAGAAGTGTTGCTTCTTTCATTACTTCTCATGAACAGACTCAGTAAAACCGAGTCTGCTGATTTATTCTCTTAATTGTGTTTGTTGCTCTCAAAGGATCACCTTTATCAGTATTTATTGTAGCGGAAAGATTTTGTAATATAAATGTCTAAAATATATTCCGGCAGTTTCAATATCGTATTGGAGATGTCAGAAGAATCGTTGTAAATGATGAAGTACCACTGACCCTTAACTAATTAATGCGCGTTAATTGTATTATATGCGTTTATTGTTTAGTAATCCAAATGGTAACACATGTAAACAATTGCTGACAAAGCATTAAATTTGAGTCATACTGTGAGTAATTGAATACCAGTTTCCGGTGGTTGTCATGTATGTGGAAACTGAGTAGTACTAGGTTTTGTTCATTTCACGTAGGTGACAAAATGTGTACCAGATTACGTGTGTTTGTTGTGTTAGTGTCAGTCAGTGTGACAAACTGAGTGTGACAAACATGTGTGCCAGAGTCTGTGCGGTTGTCAAGCTCTGAACAAGTGTACAGTATTCAGAGCAAGTTAACATGTACAGTATTCAGAGCAAGTTAACATGAAGTCGTATTTGCTAGGATTGGTTTCACTGAAACAGTGCTTTTCATAATCTAAATACAATTTGTCTGCAGCGTTATCTCGCATGTTGTGTGTGCCAATATTGTGTCCAAATTTACAACTATAGTTTCATACTAGAAAATATAGAATACTGCTCACAATCATACTGAAGGAATATGAAGTAAATTTCGGAATAATGCAAAGTTCATTACGTTGTATCGCAATGCGAAATATCCACGACGATATACATCGACTACTTAAATGTTAATGACACTATAACAATAGTTTCTTATATATAATCAGGGAAATTGAAATACCAAAGAAACAAGAAATTACGAAAGTGATGCGCTGCATGATTACAAACTGTTTGACGTATTCTCTGGTTTTAATATATGAATTCTGTATTGATTGGAATTTAAGATATGGTCCCGATATAAATCGGTTTTAAATCAAATATTAATTTAAAATTGGTTTGAAATGTATATATTACTCATATCTGAGTATTGTTTAACGTCTTGGATTTAGGCAAACATTTACATTTCACAAAGATTTTACGACGAAAATAAAAGGAAGGATTGCTTTAATCATTTTACAAGGAATCTTTGCTCTGCGTGGTCTTTTACATACAGTTGGTGGTCTTTCCACAATATAACAATCGTTGATTAAATAGCGCCGTTAAATCAATTCGAAATGATCTTATAAATGCTACTGTAACAAAAGTACAAATCGCGAACATGATTACAAGTTTATCTTGTTGTAAGTTTATCTTGTTGTAAGTTTATCTTGTTACCTGTGTAAACTTTTAAAATTCTAAGGATCGTTGTAATCTTATATACAGTGCGTATATTCAGTCAGGGAACTTTTGAAAACCAATTACCTTAAATGGTGATGATGTTTCATCATAAACACTTATTCTCATGGTCATGATTTTCCACCATCTTTCATTCTTCATTGATTGGTTACATTTCAACAATAATTCAGGTAACGATTTATTGTCACATAGTATAATCTTGCAAACTTTCAATGTGAGGGTTTTCCATCACTCAGATTGAAACAAGAAAAAAAACTGTCAACTTGATCAAAATGAAACGCTTCATTGCGTACTTTGATATATTCAAGTCAAAGCTAAAGTCTTCGTCTATACGTTTTTAGAAAATGTTATAACATTTATCATTGGATGATATGCAGTAACACATGTGTTAACCTTTACCAAGTTGTACAAATGGTGACCCTGGGGTCAAAATAATCTCCTCACTGGGGGTCAAACGTTTTGCATAGAAATATTAGGAAATACATTTAAAACCTTCTTTTTTGAAACCACAAGGTTAGAGCTTTGATATTTTGCATGTAGCATCATCTAATAGAGTACACTTTGCCAGTGTATCGATTCAGACCCTCGTGGGCCTTTTGTTTTCAGGGTTATGACCCTTTGAATATTTTAACAATGGCCTTCCGTAATGGAAGGCACTAAGTAAACTTGTTTTGTTCAAATTCCCCCACATTGGCACTGCCGCGTCAACTTTTATCGGAAACCCAATAAAAACCGTTATATTGCTCTATTCTCTACCTTACATTTCGCTATTAAAATTATTTCGCTTCATGACCATCAATCACGTATACATTGTGCTTCTCAAAACGCGTCCACTATCTATTTTAAAGATGTTTCTTGTTTATAAATATGTAAACAGTGTTTTTTTCATAATCATGACTTCACATCTGTAGTGTTATTACTTATTGTTCCTTTGGGATCACGAAGCCTAATATGTGTTGATTGAATGTAGAATACCGCTTACGTCGGCGCTAGGGGCGTAAGAGGTGTGGCACCATTTATTACATCTCAATTGTTTCCAAAGGATCTTCCTCTTTTTAATATGTATTTACACATTTTGAACATTGTCAAGCGTTGTACAAAACATAATACGCATTTGATATAAATGATGCTTAGGTTTTATTAGTTAAAGTTTAATTTATTAAAACTCGCTAAAACAAAACTCTTGTTTCGGCTTCTTTGAAATTACATGATTATGTACAACATTACAACATTTACTTTATTTTCACCGACGCCATCTTTATAAAAGTGGATAAAAAATTGTCGAACAGGAAATGTAGCATTCACAGAATACAGTCAACCAAATAAACTCACACAAGCAGATGTCAAATACTGGTGAAAAAATGTGACAAAAGAAGTCACTGGGATATTACCATTAATGTTTTATACATCAACAAATAGCCGACTTGTCTTGTTTTTCAAGACCGAACTCTTTTTGTAACAATAGATGAATCATACGCGCATGTGGTCGAGTTTAGTGCATATGAAACTGAAACATAGTGGTTTTATAAGTATTTGAATTGACACCCATACTTCTTCCAAATCGCTTCCGGTTCCTTTAAACTCTTTGATTCATATGGTGTTGTTTTTTTTTAATTATCGCAGTGCAAACCCTTTCGATACTATATTATAGGCATAATAAACAATTACGAAATTAGTTAAGTGAGAACGGTTTGTTTGAAGGCCATTTTATAACGACTCTATGATATTAGATTGTGTCTGCAGATCAATTCACACAGTTATCAGATGAACAATAATTACAAGAACTAGACACAAATGGCCAATAAAATAAATCCCAAAGATGCGAATAAAGAGCATGCTGTTATCCATCAATAGTACATATCCATTAACGACAAATGAAATTGTTTCTACACAAAATGTGTCGTTGTTTGATTTCTCGATGGGTTAGTGCATAGGTGTCTACATCAACCTTATATCTTAAATTAGATGTTTGCACTATTCCCATCCTTCGAAATATTCAACATGTTAACAAACAGTCTTCTAAATGTCATGTAAAAGCCAATAGGTAAAATACTTAAATGAACCATACCGGGTGGGTTACACGGTTACGTGCTCTAAACATCGTAAATGAAGCCATACAGAGTGCGCTACATGAAAGTATTCAGCAAGCATACAGTTAAAAAGGTCCTTTGGAAGCAAGGAGCACAATCAAGAGAAGAAAGTAATATACTCGGTTTTATTTGAGTCTTTTTCATGAGAGTTAATATAGGATGCAACAAATCTGACGCCCGCTAGTACCTTCATACGCGGTATTCTACTTTACTCGTAGAAACCTAGGGACTGGGCTCAATGATTCCAACGTATCGATAAGTAATACCATTACTGATTCGTAGTACATCCTAAAACAAACGCTAGTTTGAAGGTCAATAAATACAGTAGAGGAGATTCTTTAGAGCCAACAAAAACAAATAAACAAGAAATATCACTGTAAGTGATAAATGCCCATGGATTTTGTGCACGACACGTCGTTTGGATGTGGTGAGCACTTGTGCCAAGGTATTTGAAAATCCGTCAAGGCATGCAAAAGTTATTGACCGGACACGATTTTACCTTTGACCTATAAGTCTGACCTTAACCTTGGGGCCACAGACCTGAATTTTGTGCGCGACACATTGTCTTGTTGTGGTGAGTACTTGTGCCAAATTATTTGAAAATCCGTCCATGAATGCCAGAGTTATTGACCGGACACAATTTGACTTTTGACCACCAAGTGTGACCTTGAACTTGAAGACCTGAGTTTTGCACGCGGCATATCGTCTTGTTATGGTGATCACTTGTGCCAAGTTATTTAAAAATCCCTGCAGGGGTTGTGACGTTACGGTCCGGACACGAAATTGCGTACCTGTGTTTGACCTATGAACTGCTAATGTGACCATGACCTTTGAGGAACGGACCTCGGTTTTGCGCGCGACACATCGTCTTGTTATGGTGATCACTTGTGCCAAGTTATTTAAAAATCCCTGCACGGGTTGTGACGTTACGGTCTGGACACGAAATTGCGTACCTGTTTTTGACCACGGACCTGGGTTTTGCGCGTGACACATTGGCTTGTTATGGTGATCACTTGTGCCAAGTTATTTAAAAATCCCTGCAGGGGTTGTGACGTTACGGTCCGGACACTCAATTGCGTACCTGTTTTTGACCTATGAACTTCAAGTGTGACCTTGACCTTTGAGGTACGAACCTGGGTTTTGCGCGCGACACATCGTTTTGTTATGGTAATCACAGGGGTTTTGAAGGTACAGTCTGGACACGAACTGCGGAATGACTTACAGACGGGTGCATAAAAAGGCAAAAATGTAGTTACTCGGTTTAACTGACGAGTCTCGGTTTAATCGCTGATCCTGATATTTACATATATCGGTGGTACATTCTCCAATACTTTTGTTTTCTCATTTTAATTTCAAATGGGTGGTTCCACTACTCTAGCCTTAAAATGTTCTGAGTATTGTTTAATCACCCTTAGGATGTGTTGCCTGCTTTTTAGTTTCCGGTGGGGACTATAGGTTTGCACCCTGTCAGTCTGTCAGTCCTTCCGTCCGTCTTTCCGAAATGCTTGTCCGGGCCATATTTTCAATACTATAAGACTTTGAGATACCAAACTTGGTATGTGGATACATCTTGAGATAGCGGTGTGTCGCGTACCAAAAAAAGGTCACTGTGACCTTGACCTTGACCTGTGACCTCTGTCACAGAAAATGCTTGTCAGGACCGTATTTCCAATACTATAACACTTAGAGATACCAAACTTAATATTTTAATACATCTTGGAATAGCGGCGTGTCGCATATCAAAATATGGTCACAGTGACCTTGACCTGTGACCTCCGTCATAGAAAATGTTCCGAAAATGCTTGTTCGGGCCATATTTTCAATACTATAAGACTTTGAGATACCAAACTTGGTATGTGGATACATCTTGGGATAGCGGTGTGTGGCGTACCAAAATAAGGTCACTGTGACATTGACCTTGACCTTTGACCTCTGTCATAGAAAATGCTTGTCCGGACCGTTTTTTCAATACTATAACACTTAGAGATACCAAACTTGGTATGTGAATACATCTTGGGATAGCGGTGTGTCGCGTACCCAAAATAAGGTCTTTGAGACCGTTTTTTTCAGTACTATAAAACTTAGAGATACCAAACTTTGTAAGTAAATACATCATGAGATAGCGGTGTGTTGCGTAACAAAATAAGTTCATTGTGACGTTGACCTTGACCTGTGACCTCTCTCATAGTAAATGCATACAACATGCTTGTCTTAACCGTATTTTCAATACTATAATACTTAGAGATACCAAACTTGGTATGTGAATACATCTTGGGATAGCGGTGTGTCGCTAACCAAAATAAGGTCGTTGTGACCTTGACCTTGACCTGTGACCTCTGTCATATAAAATGCTTGTCCGAACCTTATTTTCAATACTATAACACTTAGAGATACCAATCTGGGTATGTGGATACATCTTGGGATAGCGGTGTGTCGCGTACCAAAATAAGGTCACTCTGACGTTGACCTTGACCTGTGACCTCTGTCGCGCGATTTCATTGGTTGAATTTAGTTGATCTTCTCATGAACATCGATTAGATGAAAGGTCGATCTGACGTGACCTCCAAGGCAGTGTTGTCAGATCCTATGGCGGAGAGTATAAAAGCGTATAAAAGCGTAATTAGGATATGATTTCAGTTAGTATTTTTATATCGGAGCTTTTAAACATAATCTACATATTATTATTAACAGTGTTTTAATAAATGGTTAGTACGTGAATAAAATATTCTAATTTTCTGTTCCCTATATCTACTAGCTTAATGCGAGTTTTTGCTTGTTGCCTTTTATGAATTCTGCTATTCGTTTTTATTTATAATTTTGCGTCTACTTTAAATCACTTAAACTGTTACTGTATCTATCCATGTATATATAAGTGTTTAGTTTGAAATCTGCTTCCAAACTAATTACTTCTAGAGTTTAAACATATGTAACTTAAAACTTTCAAGGAGAGGAACTCTATAAGATGTTTCTTTCGTTCCAATCCTGTTAATTATGTACTGTACCAATATATATATGTTGTAAAAATGTTGAAATAAAATGTTTAAACCAAACATATGTAAACGATGTTAATTATTGAAGGTGCTGTGATCTTCTATGGTGGGTTGATAATAACACGTTGCCACTTATTTATATACATTAACAGGTGAACTTTCTTTGCAATAATATACATCTGCATGTTTTACAAATTTATGTGCTGTAGTATTTTTAAATTTTAAAGTTTCTTTTGAAGTTTATTTTTAAAAAAAGCATTGTGCAAATACAACATACTGTAAATTGTTCATGTTCACCTGCAAACAGATGTCGACATCGTACAAACTAATCGTTAGGTTTAAATGCACTTGCATTAAGATACATTTTATTGATTTACTGAGGGCTGGCGTGGCGCAGTCGGTAGCGCGGCGGATTTGTAACCGGAGGCCCCGGTTTCAATCCTCCGTGGTGCCACTGAGTTCCGTCGGTGTGTTCTTGGGCAGCACACTTTCCTTAGCCTCGTCCGTCGGATGGGGACGTAAACCGGGCGGTCCCGTGTATCGGTCTATCCTCCGAGCACGTTAAAGAACCATATGAATATATTCGATAATAAGAGTAGGGCAGGTTCCCGGATTCCTATGTATCCTTCCCCTCTCTCTGGAGCGGCTCTAAATAACCTATACTGTGTTGATGAGCCGTTAAACAACATTCAATTCTATTGATTTACTGTTTATAACGTATGCATTGCAAATGGTATCTTGTGGCCTTTCATCAACATTCAATTGTATTATAAAACTGGAAATGGTTACAATAGCCGATACCATTGATGTAAATGTCTCGGTAAATATATTTATTAATAATTATGAGAACGAGATATGAAATATGGTTGTTTGCTTTTCATTATTGACTAACCATTCGTATTGGATTAAGCATGAGTTTAACGTGATGTAAAAATGAGGTAAAACTACCTTGGCATTTCAAGCCTAAAACGAGTTTTCATGAACTATTGGAACGCACGTCTAGCTGCCTGCTTATTTCTTAAATCTTCTTGAAACTTGATCAGTCACACTGTTTATCACAATAAGGTATTCATGTATTCAATTGATTGAGAAAAATAGATGACTTTAGTCTATTTGTTGAAAACTCTTGTATGTATATTTTGAATTGTGATTAAATATAGCCGCTCAGAATCTTATTATTTTAAATATCATGCGAATATCTCAATGAAAAAATATATTTATAATATACAACTTCAAAAGTTTGAAAACTCAAAACAATATACAACCTGGAACGCGTACATACAAACCATTTTGTGTAAAGCCCAACATCCCGTAGTATTTTTTTTATCTCTATAAATTTAAGTTATCAGATAAATCGTGCATGCACTTGTGTACGAAGTAACTATTAGCTCTTATGTTCGTATGTGTTGTATTATAACGCATGTAACAAGCAGTGTCAGTCATGTTTAAAAGTTATTCAATTTTATCACAAACCAAATAATAAACAGAGAGCAACTTCTTATCTTAATCAGAGAAATAGCCATTATATCACGTGACATCTTTACTTGTTTGTCCTTCAACCTCCTCTCTTGATATTCGTTTACATTGATGAGAATATATTCAAAAGATGTATGATTCGGAATAGTTAAACGAGATTATAATTTATCATTATTTTCAGAAAATACATTTCATAAAATCTGTTAAAAGTGAAAATGATCATCAGTGGTGGCCTTTCTCTTAAAGGTTTTAGAGATTTATCTCTTTTTTTCAGCTCAGTTTTTTCTAGTAAGGAACATACTATAAGAGGAAAGAGAAATACAAGCACATGTGTGGTAGAGTTAAACATTAGTGTAACGTGCAAGAATAAGACCATTTGCTACTTCGAGTATTTGTGATAGGTGTCCTTAAAGTCAGACAATATTTCTTTAATATCTGAATATCTGCACTCTGCCACGTGACATTTAGATAACATTTTCTATCCATATGTTATTAGGTCTGTGAAAGTCATAATCAGACATTTGTCCTGCATGTAGTCAAATAATGTCATATAATTTGTCTGCGTATTGCTTCCGGTTTCTCTAATTTCAAAAATAATCCCATTCAGACACTTTAACATCTTTTAATCGTCACAGAATGATATTTATTTACCAGTCTCCAAATGGTATTAGGTAGTATTACAACAATAGCTACATAAATGTTGTTCCAGACGAAAGAGACACTGTGTCCTGATGTTACCTCTTACAACTGTTACCGGTTTCGTTGTCAGGTGATCGTATATAACGTATACGAATGTGGCTTCAAATATGTTTGGTTTCTCATTTGAATTTCGAAGTGGTGATTCCACTACTCCAGCCTTTTTAAAGTTCTGAGTATTGTTTAATCACCCTTAGCATAAGAAAGCCTGCTTTTTTAATTTAGTATTTTGACTGTTACCTGTGATACGCTGGCTTCCAAGTCATAACCTCCGCTTCCAGCTAAATTCCATTTTGTTTATTTCGCCCATTGTTTTCTCGTTTTCTCGTTTAGGGCAACGCGTTTTGTAAGAAACTGGAACCATGCGCCGCTGGCCATGGAATGGTGTGAAAATACCGCATTGAAGGTTACATGTTCACCGTCATATGCATACCATCTTCAGGATGGCTCTAATTTATGTACTATCGGCATTTGAATTATTGAGTTCTGCTCAACCTGGGGCTAGAGGGCGTGAACGGTAGCAAGCACTTTTCACTACCGTCTCATTCAAAGCGAGACTGCAATATTTTTTGTATTTATTGTGTTCGACGATTTCCAAATTCCCCCTTTCATACTTTTTCAGTCCTAGAATTTAAATAGCATTGAACATGTAGGCATAATAATAAGTCAATCAAAAGTACTTGACAGCTATCCATTTATTGTTGCTAGATTTGTTTTTCATTATCGTGCTTACATCATCATTGCTCCCAACATCATTCCATTTCCTTTACTTGATAGTATTTACTGACATTAAACATGCAATATTATTCGACTTTTGTTTTCTACTTTTATGCAATTAAAACTGCTTTTGTTAAAATGCGTCAAACATTAAACATTTATTTACATTACAACGCTGATGTAAATGAGCATATATGAGAATGAATCTATTGGCATTTGAATGTTATCGCACCAGAGAATATAATCCCACTTGATGCATACATGAATATGTTCTATGAAACAATTTATGAAACAAGATATGTAAAAGATCATTCGAGATTTCTACAGGGTGCCAAAACGATTTATGTGAAGTTACGTACGTAATCTGTCAATTGGATATGACAAAAACTCATCATTTTAATATGAAAAGCCGGTATCATAGTAAGTGTTTTATTCTTATTCCTCTTGATATGTCATTCTTATTTGTATTTCTCTTTATAATTAGAATTAAAAAGTTTAAAAGTAGATCTCCTTGAGTACAATTTCTCAATAGTGTGTTCTCTTGCTGCTCCGCTTCTGCCAAGTCATTGAATGTTTGCATTGTGGCTTTCTAGGCTTTTGTTGTTTAATATTCATAAATACGTAATCATCTATGAGTCATATAATTATATCGCCTATGAAAGCTTCCTTGCTTGTAAAAGAATATGACCTGGAGGGTATTTTTTATTTGTTTATTGTTTTTTATTGACAATAGAGTAAGCGTGAGGTTTGATACATCCTATAATTTAATTTAAACTTTCAGCGGCCTATTTGCCACTAACCGTTCCAAGGCTGTATGTAGCCATATTGTCAATTATTAATAATTATGAAGTCACATATATATCCTTGTAATTCGTGTTTGTTTCGATGCGTGGTTTTGTTTGACTGTTGTCCTTGAATTATGCATATCTTGGTATTTTTGGTATGAATGTAAGCAAGTTACCATGTTTGGCTTCATCAAAGCGTTGGTAACGTCAATACATTCTTAACAATTTTTAAACAACGATTGAAAGATGTTTTTATACAAGAATGGAATACAAGATTAATTGATTCATCCAGAGCGTTGTTTTACCGAAATATTTCAAATTTTGAGCTACAACCTTACTTAAATATTGTTAAGAGTAAATGCACACGTCAATCCATTTCAAAACTTCGTGTATCGTCGCATAGATTAGAAGTGGAAATGGGCAGATGGTCCAGAAATAGAGTTCATTTAGATGAGAGACGATGTAGACATTGTAACATACTCGAAGATGAATATCATTTTGTTTTGTGTTGTCCATTGTATAATGATTTACGTAAGAAATACGTGTCAAGTTTTTATTTCCAACGACCAAGTATGTTCAAATTTGTAATGCTGTTAAAAAGTGAAAACAAAAGGGAAGACTTTAATTTTGGATTGTTTATATTCAAAGCATTTAAATTACGAAATGCATTATTATATAATAATTAAAATATATTTTCCTTTTCCCAAGTAAATATTTTTTTTCTTTATTTTTTCTTCTTAATTACGGATATGCACAAACACTGAAGCAGTCTCTTTGTATGGTGATATTTGCTAAGATAAACTAACTTACTGTATGTATATTCTCCCAGGAATATTATTTAATAGTGTTCCGAATAATACGTTTTAATAGACACAAATCCCTGTGGGATTTCATTATTTGTATTTTGATGAATGTATGTATTGATCATCAGTCATGTGACTATATGTTTGTATAGTAAATATGTTGCTTCATGGGCCAATCTGGCCTAATGGCATTTAGAAATAAAAAACTTCCAAAAACTTCCATTAACAGCTATTATTAGTCAATCATCTCAATTAGCATAAATTTGAATCTCCCTAACAACAAATGACAAGGTTTCATTATACTACGGTCACTGTGCTTATCCTTTCAGCCTTTCATCTACATATGAAGTTTTATCTCCTGTTTGAAAGCGCTTTGAGGAAACGACCATTTGACATTGACATTTATGCGACATATCGGAGTAATCAAAATGCTTAAATAATGCGAATACATTAGCAGGAGACGTATACTTCTTAGGAATTTGACTGGCACGATGATAAAAATGGCGTACACTGCGCGGGTAAATAAAGACTTTGCTTCCTGGTAAACCCATTAATTTCCAGTGATGTAATTAAAATGACCTCCCATGTAATGATCATTAACATTTGGGTATCTCTAATTTTAATACTTAGTCTAGTAAATAGTCTTATTATAAGAAAACATCTGACCGAGGTTAAAACAAACTTTTTATTCATCGTTATAGTTGTTGTTTGTTTCTGTCTGTGTTTGTGGTTGGCTGTGGTCCTTGAATACTACGTTACCTGGTCGACTTTTATATCTGCTTTTGTATAAGTGTGCATATCGCTTATAATATCGTACCACCCATTCATACGTTAACCTATGATCTCACGACGATGCTTCAAATTCCTGCACTGTCTGACACGATTACTATTGCAGTAGATTTGGATACATGCCTGTATATTATTAAGTAAACTCGTATTTGTAATTACAAAATGTTTGTGTGTACCATATACGCGTGTGTACTATTTTGAATGATTTACAAAATTGAATCATTAAGGGTGCACATTTCACTAACCTGGTAGGGAGAGATTGGAGGTGTGTCTTATCAATTACACCATCTATACAAGCCTGTCAGTTACAATGCATGACTCTAAAAATAGCACATGCAAACAATTTTCTCTGTGGGCAGAAGACACGAAAATGTACTTACAAATCAGCTAAGAGTATAACGTTTTTTTAATCCAATGACTCCAATCTATGTAACTTCAGTTTATTTTATTGGAACTATGTGGAAAAAATCAGTATTATTCATGTTTTACTCTACTCTTTTATTTTCATATAATTGCAACTGCACATTTTATTACATAACAGAAGAATTACTATGTACTTTTGTGCCAAAATAAATGTAATCTGATGACTAAACAGAACTTCACACTGCCAGCAAATATTTCATGACATAAGTTATCAGTGTGAAATGAAAATTAATTGCCAATTTTAGTTGATCTGGAGAAATAGCCTATATATACTGCAGTATACAAGATATGAGTATAATTTGGACATGTTTGTGTTAGGATGACATTGTGTTGGGAATAAACATTAAAAAACAAAGCATAACTGTACAAATTATTGTTAGGAATGGCTGGACAGGATGGAGATAATATGATAAGGAATTACATATGACTAAGGAACATACATCGCTGAGCCTGAAGAGGGAATATTTCATGTTCATGGGTGAGATATACAAAGTGCATGGTGAATTCCGTGATGTTCCTGATTCTGATGTGAAAATGGTAGATGATTTGTTATCAGGAACGCATGAATAGACACAGATACTAATATACCATCTCAGAGTACTGCTATGGAGGTTTACTCATAATTATAACCACAGCCTATCTCTAAGCCATAACGCTGAGTGTCGTCTGCTGTAAACATCACGTCTATTTGTGTACACATCTCAGTTCATAACCCCACAGGCATCTCCCCTGTATTTTCAAATTTCTGTCAGTTGGGTTTAAAAAAATGAAGCTAGGAATAAGGAATACTTTTTCACAAATACCAATACAATTGTTTAATATCAGTTTACTTCTGTGCCAAATATTGATTTTTTTTATTTTTGGAATTTTCAATATTTTGAAAAAAGGACTCCATGATTTAACCATGTATATATTTTAAATGAAAAACCTGCCCCAGTTCCATCTAGTGGCGTTGATACGACAGGTGTTCCTTTAAACGAATCTAAAAGTGTATGCTTATTATGGTGATTATGTTTTAAGTGCAATGCTAAAACGATGTCATATGTCGGAACGCATGTCATGTTTCTAATATGTTTTATTTTCCCGGGACGTATTTCTAATAAAAACATAATATTCGGAGACATCGTAATGTTATACCATAAGTATTTAAATAAAATTAACACATACTACTATTTGTTCACATATATAATGAGTGGGAGTGTAATAAAGCCATGACATACATACCATAATACACATGTTTAATAAATAATCAAATGAATGAAAGCGGAAACCTCGTCTTATCTGTTCAGCGCTTCTATTGTCGAAACCGATAATTGTACAATATAATTCGACAGTGCAGAGTGCTACGAAGAATAACATTACTAGATGTCCGTTATGGTGTATTTATGGTGTTATGTGATAAAACTAACATCACATTCTATACTATTTAAAATGGCCAATAGTGTATCCAATATTAACTCATATAAGATCCTATATATACATGTAAAGCATATCAGTTATAGTGATTAAATTCCAGTTGCATTCCTGCTAAGTATACGTAAACGTGACATAACAGCCATGTCTTACATAAAACGTATTTTTAGAAAATGTTAAATAAACTGTTAAACAATATTTAGGAGCATTCATGAGGTCGAGGCCATTACATACAAGAATCCATTCTATAAAAAATATAATAATTATTCAATCATTGAGTACTTCAGTAAAACGTTGCATGGAAATATGACAAAGAAGTACTACAACGTTACCAACCGTGTCCTGTGCCCGTTCAGGACATGCTTTCCCTTAGTGTATGTTAATAATTAAAATACAAGGTGTCAATATAAGTAAAACACAAAGATGCTCGTGTATATATAAATGCAAAAATAAAATAGCCTAGAAAGCCACAAAGAAGGTACTCAATGACTTGGCAGAAGCCAGAGTAACAAGAGAACTAGACATGTTGGGAGTTTACGTTTACAACAGTGGTGTCAAACAAAGATTTCATTTCCGAAAATGTATGAAAATTACTAAAAAATAATTGCTGCTCTGCAAAATATTAGATTGACTACTAATAAGACGTTTCACAACAAACAATTCAAGCTATAACTATTGGCTGTTGGTTATAAGCAACACAAATTCTTCCAAAAATACTAGTTTTAATTTCGTATTTTGGTAATTATAAACTATATATTTTATATCAACTCTTAGCCTAGATGAGTCAGTTGTCAACGTTTTCCATGTCAGAATATACATGTCGTCTTATTTATCATAGTATTAGTTCTACCTGTTGGAAAAAAAAGTATTTACCAATTAATAGCTACACGCATGGTAGCAATATGTAGCAAAATGTACAGTGACTATCGTGTGATGGTGGCTATTATCAAACGTGTGGATTCACAAAGTCTAACATCAAGCATCGATAGTACGAAAAGCTTATATCACTCCCTGCAATGTGATAAACACGTATATACGCGTTGAGATAGCTCCTCTCCGTGTTTATGTCATATATCATTTGTGCAAACGTGTCTATATACAGCTTACATGTGTTCATCGTCAGAATGGTTGTACTGTCCAGAGTTCATGGCTTAGTAGTGTTATCAGTAGTGTTATTTTAAAGGACCAGCGAGCCCAATATAGGTGGCTTTGAAGTAGAATACCGCTTAAGCCGGTGCTAGGGAGCGTGAGAAGTGTTGCTTTTTCATTACTTCTCATGAACAGACTCAGTAAAACCGAGTCTGCTGCTTTATTCTCTTAATTGAGTTTGTTGCTCTCAAAGGATCACCTTTATCAGTATTTATTGTAGCGGAAAGATTTTGTAATATAAATGTCTAAAATATAATCCGGCAGTTTCAATATCGTATTGGAGATGTCAGAAGAATCGTTGTAAATGATGAAGTACCACTAACCCTTAACTAATTGTATTATATGCCTTTATTGTTTAGTAATCCAAATGGTAACACATGTAAACAATTGCTGACAAAGCACTAAATTTGAGTCATACTGTGAGTAATTGAATACCAGTTGTCGCTGGTTGTCATGTATGTGGAAACTGAGTAGTACTAGGTTTTGTTCATTTCACGTAGTTGACAAAATGTGTACCAGATTACGTGTGTTTGTTGTGTTAGTGTCAGTCAGTGTGACAAACTGAGTGTGACAAACATGTGTGCTAGAGTCTGTGCGGTTGTCAAGCTCTGAACAAGTGTACAGTATTCAGAGCAAGTTAACATGAAGTCGTATTTGCTATGATTGGTTTCACTGAATTAGTGCTTTTCATAATCTAAATACAATTTGTCTGCAGCGTTATCTCGCATGTTGTGTGTGCCAATATTGTGTCCAAATTTACAACTATAGTTTCATACTAGAAAATATAGAATACTGCTAACAATCATATTGAAGGAATATGAAGTAAATTTCTGAATAATGCAAAGTTCATAACGTTGTATCGCAATGCGAAATATCCACGACGATATACATCGACTACTTAAATGTTAATGACAATATAACAATAGTTTCTTATAAAGAATCAGGGAAATTGAAATACCAAAGAAACAAGAAATTACGAAAGTGATGCGCTACATGATTACAAACTGTTTGACGTATTCTGTGGTTTTAATCTACGTATTGATTGGAATTTAAGATATGGTCCCGATATAAATCGGTTTTAAATCAAATATTAATTTAAAATTGGTTTGAAATGTATATATTACTCATATCTGAGTATTGTTTAACGTCTTGGATTTAGGCAGACATTTACATTTCACAAAGATTTTACGACGAAAATAAAAGGAAGGATTGCTTTAATCATTTTACAAGGAATCTTTGCTC
This sequence comes from Cyrtodaria siliqua, assembly GCA_037043455.1. Lineage (NCBI taxonomy): Eukaryota > Metazoa > Mollusca > Bivalvia > Adapedonta > Hiatellidae > Cyrtodaria > Cyrtodaria siliqua. The sequence goes on from JAWPHD010001698.1 coordinate 284,815, forward strand.
GGCGTGTTCTTTTAAATACAGTTGGTGGTCTTTCCACAATATAACAATCGTTGATTAAACATGTTAAACAGCGCCGTTAAATCAATTCGAAATGATCTTATAAATGCTACTGTAACAAAAGTACAAATCGCGAACATGATTACAAGTTTATCTTGTTGTAAGTTTATCTTGTTGTAAGTTTATCTTGTTACCTGTGTAAACTTTTAAAATTCTAAGGATCGTTGTAATCTTATATACAGTGCGTATATTCAGTCAGGGAACTTTTGAAAACCAATCACCTTAAATGGTGATGATGTTTCATCATAAACACTTATTCTCATGGTCATGATTTTCCACCATCTTTCATTCTTCATTGATTGGTTACATTTCAAAAATAATTCAGGTAACGATTTATTGTCACATAGTATAATCTTGCAAACTTTCAATGTGAGGGTTTTCCATCACTCAGATTGAAACAAGAAAAAAACTGTCAACTCGATCAAAATGAAACGCTTCATTGCGTACTTTGATATATTCAAGTCAAAGCTAAAGTCTTCGTCTATACGTTTTTAGAAAATGTTATAACATTTATCATTGGATGATATGCAGTAACACATGTGTTAACCTTTACCAAGTTGTACAAATGGTGACCCTGGGGTCAAAATAATCTCCTCACTGGGGGTCAAAAGTTTTGCATAGAAATATTAGGAAATACATTTAAAAACCTTCTCTTTTGAAACCACAAGGTTAGAGCTTTGATATTTTGCATGTAGCATCATCTAATAGAGTACACTTTGCCAGTGTATCGATTCAGACCCTCGTGGGCCTCTTGTTTTCAGGGTTATGACCCTTTGAATATTTTAACAATGGCCTTCCGTAATGGAAGGCACTAAGTAAACTTGTTTTGTTCAAATTCCCCCACATTGGCACTGCCGCGTCAACTTTTATCGGAAACCCAATAAAAACCGTTATATTGCTCTATTCTCTCTACCTTACATTTCGCTATTAAAATTATTTCGCTTCATGACCATCAATCACTTATACATTGTGCTTCTCCAAACGCGTCCACTATCTATTTTAAAGATGTTTCTTGTTTATAAATATGTAAACAGTGTTTTTTTCATAATCATGACTTCACATCTGTAGTGTTATTACTTATTGTTCCTTTGGGATCACGAAGCCTAATATGTGTTGATTAAATGTAGAATACCGCTTACGTCGGCGCTAGGGGCGTAAGAGGTGTGGCACCATTTATTACATCTCAATTGTTTCCAAGGATCTTCCTCTTTTTAATATGTATTTACACATTTTGAACATTGTCAAGCGTTGTACAAAACATAATACGCATTTGATATAAATGATGCTTAGGTTTTATTAGTTAAAGTTTAATTTATTAAAACTCGCTAAAACAATACTCTTGTTTCGGCTTGTTCGAAATTACATGATTATGTACAACATTACAACATTTACTTTATTTTCACCGAGGCCATCATTATAAAAGTGGATAAAAAAATGTCGAACAGGAAATGTAACATTCACAGAATACAGTCAACCAAATAAACTCACACAAGCAGATGTCAAATACAGGTGAAAAAATGTGACAAAAGAAGTCACTGGGATATTACCATTAATGTTTTATACATCAACAAATAGCCGACTTGTCTTGTTTTTCTAGACCGAACTCTTTTTGTAACAATAGATTAATCATACGTGCCTGTGGCCTAGTTTAGTGCATATGAAACTGAAACATAGTGGTTTTATACGTATTTGAATTGAAACCCATACTTCTTCCAAATCGCTTCCGGTTCCTTTAAACTCTTTGATTCATATGGTGTTTTTTTTTAATTATCGCAGTGCAAACCCATACGATACGATATTATAGGCATAATAAACAATTACGAAATTAGTGAGAACGGTTTGTTTGAAGGCCATTTTATAACGACTCTATGATATTAGATAGTGTCTGCAGATCAATTCAAACAGTTATCAGATGAACAATAATTACAAGAACCAGTCACAAATGGCCAATAAAAAAAATCCCAAACATGCGAATAAGGAGCATGCTGTTATCCGTCAATAGTACATATCCATTAACGACAAATGGATTTGTTTCTAGACAATATGTGTTGTTGTTTGATTTCTCGATGGGTTAGTGAATAGGTGTCAACATCAACCTTATATCTTAAATTAGATGTTTGCACTGTTATGGTGATCACTTGTGCCAAGTTATTTAAAAATCCCTACAGGGGTTGTGACGTTACGGTCCGGACACGAAATTGCGTACCTGTTTTTGACATATGAAATGCAAGTGTGACCTTGACCTTTGAGGTACGGACCTTGGTTTTGCGCGCGACACATCATCTTGTTATGGTGATAACTTGTGCCAAGTTATTTAAAAATCCCTGCAGGGGTTGTGACGTTACGGTCCGGACACGAAATTGCGTACCTGTTTTTGACCTATGAACTTCAAGTGTGACCTTGACTTTGACCTGTGACCTCTGTCATAGAAAATGCTTGTCCGGACCGTATTTCCAATACTATAACACTTAGAGATACCAAACTTGATATTTGAATACATCTTGGGATAGCGGCGTGTCGCATACAAAAATAAGGTCACAGTGTCCTTGACATGTGACCTCCGTCATGGAAAATGTTCCGAAAATGCTGATCCCGATATTTACATATATCGGTGGTACATTCTCCAATACTTTTGTTTTCTTATTTGAATTTCAAATGGGTGATTCCACTACTCTAGCCTTAAAATGTTCTGAGTATTGTTTAATCACCCTTAGGATGTGTTACCTGCTTCTTTTTTTTGCACCCTGTCCGTCCGTCCGTCCGTCCTTCCGTCCGTCCTTCCGAAATGTTTGTCCGGGCCATATTTTCAATACTATAAGACTTTGAGATACCAAACTTGGTATGTGGATACATTATAGGATAGTGGTGTGTGTCGCGTACCAAAATAAGGTCACTGTGACCTTGACATTGACCTTTGACTCTGTCATAGAAAAGGGGACCGTTTTTTCAATACTATAACACTTAGAGATACCAAACTTGGTATGTGAATACATCTTGGGATAGCGGTGTGTCGCGTACCCAAAATAAGGTCTTTGTGACCTTTACCTTGACCTGTGACTTCTGTCATAGAAAATGCTTGTCCGGACCGTTGTATGTGAACTTGGTATGTATACATCTTGGGATAGCGGTGTGTTGCATACCAAAGTAAGATCATTGTGACCTTGACCTTGACCTGTGACCTCTGTCATAGAAAATGCATAGAAAATGCTTGTCCGGACCGTATTTTCAATACTATAACACCAAGAGATACCAAACTTGGTATGTGAATACATCTTGGGATAGCGGTGTGTCGCGAACCAAAATAAGGTCATTGTGACCTTGACCTGTGACCTCTGTCATCGAAAATGCTTGTCCGGACCGTATTTTCAATACTATAACACTTAGAGATACCAAACTTGGTATGTGAATACATCTTGTGATAGCGGTGTGTCGCGTACCAAAATAAGGTCATTGTGACCTTGATCTTTGACCTCCATCATAGAGAATGTCTGGAAAAAGTTTGTCTGGGCCGGTGGGGGACTGTTCCCTGCAATTCTTGATGCTCTTATTAATTTAGTATGTTGACTGTTATCTGTGATACGCAGGCTTTTTAACCTTTGCCCTCAACTAAATTCCATTGTTTTCTCGTTTAGGTCATCGCGATATGTTAGAAACTGGGGTCATACGCCTCCGGCCACGGACTGGTGTCACAATACCGCATTAAAGGTTCCCTTTCACCGCCATATGCATACCATCTTATGTACTATTGACATGATTAATAGTACGTTCTGGTCAACCCGGGGCTAGAGGGCGTGAACGATAGCAAGCACTTTTCACTACCGTTCATGAAATCAACTAGAAATCTTATTTTTAATTACAACAGGATAGTTTCTGATCTTGAAATCGATACATCTAATCCTACTGATTCAGATTGTTAAAAATATAAAGTTTGTTATGAACCTGCAGGTCACAATCTTGATTTTATTCAGGATTAGAGGATACGGCAATTAATTGCCAATGTCCTAAGTATCGCCTTCCATCAGATATTGATTTTAATGCCTGTCGCAATAAAACTGCGGGTTCTTTAGCGGATTTCTGTACTAAGTGATGTAAGCGCGAAAACGCATATAAACATGTACTTACTGCTCGAATGAAATTATTGAATTACGTATACTATTTTATGAATCAAAATCATACCTGCTTCCACGGCCGTCTACTTACAATTTACGACACCTTATGAAGGGTATTCAGCATCTGCATACTACATTTGTTTTAGTTCCAGCAGACAAAGCTTCCAACAATATAATTATAGTCTGACGATTACAATGTAATGGATACCCAAACTCCACAAAATTCCATACAAGGCACGTTTTATTGCTAATTCAATTTTATGTCCATTGTTAGGAATATAGCGGAATGGGTTTATTGTACCGGTAATCAGATTGGCGTTAATCTAGTTGTAATAAAGATGAAATTGTCACACCCTCGTTGCTATTTTGACGTTTAGCTTCTATACATACACATATTCTTTCAAGGTTTTTAAAATCAGAGTTTATTATTAACAAATGCTGTTTAGCGGTTGATGAAGATTTTTATTTTGAGTGTTTGTAAAAAAAGGGCATTACCATTAAGAAATATAAAAAGATCGGACGGAAAGTAGCATTCAAGGAGGACAGTCAACCACAAAACACAGAAACAAACATGCAAACAGACAAACAATAAGGCAAAAGTAATAATAAAAGTAAGCGACATCACAAACACAAAAGGGTTGACAATAGGGCTACCCCTTGGAACGGTCAGTGGCAAAGTAGGCCACTGGGGGGTTAAACCGGTTCTAGTTAAGCCGCCTACTAGAGTTACGAGTGCCTTCCTTGTGTATTTATTTCGAAATAATTAAAAGATGTCATTAATAAAAGGGAATGTATATACAATACATAGTATACATGCACACAATTTCAGTATTAAGTGTATCTTTTTACATTTCTTTTTTTCCTAAATGTGTATTCATTCTGAAATATAATATAATATAATTATGAAATTCTGGTTTAACTGGTCTGTGGTTTATCTTATGTGTTTGTTGTTGTTTTTTGGGGGTTTATTTACGTTTTCAATGAAAAAAATGCTCAATTCACAGAATTTGACACTATGCTGGCGATACTGGGAAAATTATCCGGCATTCCAGTGACACCTCGAAGATGATGTACAATCGTAGTAGGTCTGCTACAGGTGCACAGACTTGTTGGGTATGTGACAGGTGTGAACAGGTGACACCTAGTTGCCAATGAAAGCCTATGCAGATGCAATGTGCACTATACAGATGCCATGTTGGAGAGAATATATGTATTTGATGGTTGTGAAGGTCTAATATGCATCAACAATATGTGTCCAACACTTGCCACTGGATTTTCTGCAATACACTGGATGTTGACAAATCATGTCAAATTATTATGGGGGTGGTGGGGAGTGTGTGATATACTGATGATGATTTATTTCTGTCCTGATCCCCGAAGGATTACAAAAGCATATGTGGCTTTAGATGACATTTTCGAAAGAAACACGAACAATATTTAAAAGGTAAATTACTTAAAATTAGAATACACGTTACAATTTGGAGGTCTAGATACGTTTGCGATTATATATGGCAGAAAGTAAGCCATTTTCTTATGAAGATTATCATTTACTCATATGAAGAAATTATTATTAAGTCTAATTAATGGATTTGTTTTTATTGATTTTTTTGGTATATAAAATAATAATATTTTTAAAATACTAACATCCGTGTAAGTGGAACTTTTAAATATCCTGTAACATATGACACAGTAACTCGCAACACCGAATAAGATAATTTTGTATAAAAAGAAAATATCACATGAAATATGTGTAATTAAACACGTAAGTGGGTTTTAGCAGTGTAGATACATCTGTTTAGCATTAGTTATATTTTCCTAATAGTGTCATATTAAAATGGCATAACAAATCAATTAGTTACTATAATATTTTTAAATGAAATTGAATCGCGTACATTTAACACACTTACGAGTTGTTGATGTTGTTGTTTTTTGCTTTTTGTTTTGACAAATCCGAATGAATATAGTCTATTTCTAATGTGTTTAATTTCACTAATGCATAATATAAACAAATTGAAAATTAAAAATATTACGCAATTATGGTATATATCGGATGTCAACTCACCACGGGTTGCCAGTATTTGTGATTTATGGCCTCTTTGATCTAAACAAAACTCCTGCTTAGAACAGCCAATTAGCCACGGGTACCGTATTATTATGATTGGAGAAACCCTTTATATCTTTGATCGCAATAAACAAGCTGCCATAAACCCAACATTAGCGACTCTTCAGTTAATTGTTTATTTGCGTGGTTATATATATATGTAGGTCGTATGTGTTCCGGGAAGCTTATGGCAAAATGCATTGGAAAGCGCTTAATTGATACAGACATTAAAAGTTGTCGTTCGTTGTTCAACTGCTGGAAAGGATATTTAATTAACCAAAAGAGCACCAACAATGATCGGTTGACTAAGAGTCTCTAAAACATAATTTAAGCGTTTACATCAACAAAAAGTGTACCACTACATTCTTTAATCATATTTCTCGACAGCGAGTTGTTTTTATTCGAGAAATTAACTATTAAATTAAAACAATGTATAGCGGATTCCAACAGGATCGGCGTTGGCTAGAATTGGCAATGTATGGACGTTTTGGTCGATATCTATGTAGTTTTAAAGACAATTTGTTAGACACAATTAAATTGTTAGACACAATTTGCATAACACAAAGTGTATCACTACATTCTTCAATTATATTTCTTGACAGCGAGCTGTTTATTTTCGAGGAATTAACTAAAACAAAAAAATGTATAGCGAAGTCCAACAAGATGGCATTTCATCGGCGTTGGCTAGATTCGCTTTGACGAAACGACAATTTGACATTGTCATTCATGCGACATATCGGAGTAATCAAAATGCTTAAATAATGCGGATACATTAGCAGGAGACGCATACTTCTTAGGAATTGACTGGCACGGTGATAAAAATGGCGTACACTGAGCGGGTAAATAACAGACTTTGCTTCATGGTAAACCCATTAATGTCCAGTGATGTAATTAAAGTGACCTCCCATTTAATGATCATTAACATCTGAGTGTTTCTAATTTTAATACTTTGTCTAGTAAATAGTTTTATTATAAGAAAACATCTGACCGAGCTTAAAACTAACCTTTTATTCATCGTTATAGTTGTTGTTTGTTTCTGTGCGTGTTTGTAGTTGGCTGTGGTCCTTGAATACTACGTTTCCTGGTCGACTTTTATATCTTCTTTTGTATGAGTGTGCATATCGCGTATAACATCGTACCACCCATTCATACGTTAACCTACGATCTCACGACGATGCTTTAAATTCCTGCGCTGTCTGACACGATTATTATTGCAGTAGATTTGGATACATGCCTGTATATTATTAGTAAACTCGTAATACTATTTGTAATTACAAAATATGTGTGTGTACCATATACACGTCTGTACTATTTTGATTGTTTTACAAAATTTAATCATTAAAGGGGCAACATTCGCTACTGGATGCAGAGTTTGCAGAGGACATGACAATGTACTTTATACAAATCAGCTAGGAGTAAAGTTTTTCAATCTAATGACTCCAAACTTTTAGTATATAATTTCTGTTTATTTTATTGGAACATTCATGTTGTAATTCTTTTAATGGCCTTCATTGTGGCTTTATAGGCTATTGTTTTTTTGTATTATATTTACACGAGCATATTTGTGTTTTACTTATATTGCCTATTGATGCTGCCTTGTTGGTTAGAGATTAGATCATGGCGGGGATTTCTTTATTTACACTGTCTTGTTTTAATGGGATGGCAGTAGGGTAAGTGTGAGGTTTGGTGCACCCTAGAACCGGTTTAATCCCCCAGTGGCCTACTTTGCCACTGACCGTTCCAAGACGGTAGCCCTATTGTCAACCCTTTTGTGTTTGTGATGTCGTTTGCCTTTATTATTACTTTTGCCTTCTTGTTTGTCTGTTTGCGTGTTTGTTTCTGTGTGTTGTGGTTGACTGTCCTCCTTGAATGCTACTTTCCCTGTCCGATCTTTTTATATTTCTTTACCCTATAGTTACTCTTTTATTTTCATCTAATATCCATTGCACTGTGTATTATAATATAAAATAGAATCGCTATGATCTTTTCGAAAATGAATGTAATCTGATGACTAAACAGAACTCACACTGTCAGCAAATGTTTCATGACATCATTGTTTCCAGTGTTAAATAAAAATCAATGGCCAATTATAGTTGGTCTGGAAAAACAGCCTATATATACTGCAGTACACAAGATATGCGTATAATTTGGACATTTATGTTATGATGACATTGTGTTGGGAATAATCATTCAAAAATAAAGCATAACTGTACAAATTATTGTTAGGAATGGCTGGACATGATGGAGATAATAAGATAAGAAATTACATCGTGTATAGTTATGACTAAGGAACATGCATCACTGATCCTGAGGAGGGAATATTTCATTTCCATAGGTGGGATATAGAAGTGCATGGTGATATTTTTGATTCTGATGTGAAAACGGTAGGGATGATTTGTTTAAAATGAAAACATGAATAGTCACAGATACAAACATCCCATCTCAGAGTACTACTATGGAGGTTTACACACAATTACGACTACTGCCTATCTCTAAGCCATAACGCTGAGTGTAGTCTGCTGTATACACTACCACGTGTATTTGTGTGCCCTTCTCAGTTCATAACCCCACAGGCTCACCCTATATTTTCAAATTTCTGTCAGTTGGGTTTAAACGAAAATTGAAACTAGGAATAAGAACAACTTTTCCACAAATATGTTTTTACCAATACAATCGTTTAATAATCAGTTTACTTCTGTGCCAAATATTGAATTTTTTTATGAGGTGGAATTTTTAATATTTTGAAAACGATCAAATAAATAAATTTAAATGAAAAACCTGCTCCTGCTCCTTCTAGTGGCTTTTATACGGCAGTTGGGCCTTTAAGGCGCAAATTTCCCTAACCTGGTAGGAAGATATAAGAGGTGTGTCTTATCAATTACACCAGCAGTTACAAAGTGAATGACTCTGAAAATAGCATATGTAAACAACTTTCTCTGTGGGCAGAAGACACGAAAATGTACTTACAAATCAGTTAAGAGTATAACGTTTTTTTTAATCCAATTACTCCAATCTATGTTACTTCAGTTTATTTTATTGAAACTGGAAAGCAAATCAGTATTATTCATGTTTTACTCTACTCTTTTATTTTCATCTAATTTCCTCTGCACTGTTTACTACATAAAAAAAACAATTGCTATGTACTTTTGCGCCAAAATAAATATAATCTGATCACTTAGCAGAACTTCACACTGCCAGCAAATATTTCATGACATAAGTTGTCAGTGTGAAATGAAAATTACTTGCCAATTATAGGTGGTCTGGAGAAACAGCCTATATATACTGCAGTACACAATATATGAGTATAATTTGGACATGTATTTGTTAGGATGACATTGCTTTGAGAATAAACATTCAAAAATAAAGAATAACTGTACACTTTATTGTTAGGAATGTCTGTACATGATGGAGATAATGAGATAAGGAATTACATAATATATAGTTATGATTAAGTAACATACATCACTGAGCCTGAAGAGGGAATATTTAATGTTCATGGGTGAGATATAGAAGTTTCTGATTCTGATGTGAACATGATTTGTTATCAGGAACACATGAATAGTCACAGATAAAACTATCCCATCTCAGAGTACTGCTACGGAGATTTATTCACTATCTCTAAGCCATAACGCTGAGTGTCGTCTACTGTAAACACTACCACGTCTATTTGTGTACACGTCTCAGTTCATAACCCACAGGCGCTTCCCATATATTTTCAATGTCTGTCAGTTGGGTTTAAAAAAATGAAACTATTAATAAAAATTACTTTTTCACAAATACCAATACAATTGTTTAATATCAGTTTACTTCTATGCCAAATATTGATTGAGTTGGATTTTTTAATATTTTGAAAAAGGACTCCCTGATTTAACCATGTATACATTTTAAATGAAAAACCTGCCCCAGCTCAATCTAGTGGCTTTAATACGACAGCTGGGCCTTTAAACGAGTATAAAAGTGTACGCTTACTTAACTGTGGTGATTATGTTTTCAGTGCAATGCTAAAACGATGTCATCCTGCATTTGTATATATCGGAACGCATATCATATTTCTATTATTGCAGATGGGCTTTGAAGGAAAACCAAATAATAAAAATGGTTTAAATTTATTGGAATAAACTGGCCATGGCTTCAGCATAATATAATAAGAAACATAATGTGCATATCAAATGTCTAGTCACGACACTTATAACAATTTTGAAAATTCGTCATAGCACAGACCAAGTTTTGAAGTGAATGAAAACTGTACTCAGTGAACCCTGGGTTCAAATGTTCACCAAGCCAGATATTTAAAATTTGGTTGCTTTTTTTCAAATGTTCTCGTAAAATAATTACTACACACTGCTGTGACCGCGACATACTGCCAACACTGCTGAATAGACAGCGCTGAAGCCACGACGGTGGGAACGCGATTCTTAAAGACATCAACCCGTCCGCATAAGCCCAACACCACATTTCTAGGATAATGTAACTAAAATATATATAAACAAACAAAGCAAAGCAGACTGAGTTAAATATATAGTCATTAAAATGGGGGTATGGGTGGGTGGGTATTTTAATAAATGATCGAGATACATGCTATACTTTTGATTTTAATCTCCGGTATTAATATACAACCATCTGCCTACTCGACGCCATTGATAAAGGCTAAATATACGGTGTAGAGTACAAATTACTAAATCGTAAAACTAACAAAAAACAGGAGGGCCACAATCTGTGCAGTCAGGGTGACCACAAACTCATGTAAATTAACACCCGCACTACAATAAAAGGATTTATGTCGATAATCAACAAATCCCATTATTACAGATGGGCTTTGAAGAAAATCCCGATAATACAAATAGTTTAAATTTATTGGAATAAACTGGCCATGGCTTCAGCATAATATAACAAGAAACATAATGTGCATATCAAATGTGCAGTCACGATACTTATAACAATTTTGAAAAATGGTCATAGCACAGACCAAGTTTTGAAGCGAATGAAATCTGTACTCAGTGAACCCTGGGTTCAGATGTTCACCAAGCCAGATATTTAAAATTTAGTTGCTTTCCTTCAAATGTTCTCGTAAAATAATTACTATACACTGCTGTGACGGCGACATACTGCCACATGCCACTAGTGGGGACATGGGCACCGCTAGAGGCACCAACCTGCATTTGTATATATCGGAATGCATATCATATTTCTGATATGTTTTTTATTTTCCTGGGACGTATTTCTAATAAAAACAAAATATTCGGGGACATTGTAATGCTATACCATAAATATTTAAATAAAATTTGCACATAATACTATTTTTCACATAAAGAATGAATCATCGTCTTACCTGTTCAGCTCTTCAATTTCCGAAACCGATAATTGTATAATATAATTCGAAATTTCGGAGTGCTATGAAGAATAACATTAATACATGTTCGTTATGGTGCATTTATGGAGTTATGTTATAAAACTAACATCACATTCTTGAAATTGTCACCCATTATACAGTGTATCCAATATTAACTCATATAATATCCTATATATGTATGTAAAGCATATCAGTTATAGTGATTACATTCCAGTTGCATTCGTGCTAAGTATACGTAAAAGTGATATATCAGCAAAGTCTTACATAAAACGTATTTTTAGAAAATTTTAGACCAGTTACATAAACAGTTAAACAATATTTAGGGGCATGCATGAGGTCGCCGCCATTACATACATAAATCCATTCTATAAGAAATATAATAATTCAATCATTGATAACTTCAATAAAACGTTGCATGAAAATAGGACAAAGAAGTACTACAACGTTACCGACCGTGCAATGTGCCCGTTGTGGACATACTTGCCCTTAGTGTATGTTAATATACTAATTAATGATGTAAACAAAGAATACAAAGACATGTTGGGAGTTCATGTTTACAATCAGTCGTGTCAAACATAGATTTCAATTCTGAAAATGTATGAAAATGACTCAAACTCTGCTGCTCTGTAAAATATTAGATTACTTATAAACATTGCGTTTAAGACGTTTCACCAAAAACATTTCACGCTATAACTATTGGCTTTTAAAAGTTATAAGCAACACAAATACTTCCAAAAACAATAGTTTTAATTTCGTATTTCGGTAATTATGAGCTATATATTTTATATCAGCTCTTAGCCTAGATGAGTCAGTTATCAACGTGTTCCATGTCAGAACATACATGTCGTCTTATTTATCATAGTATCAGTTCTACCAGTTGGAAAAAACGTATTTACCAATTGATAGCTACACGCATGGTTGCAGTTTGTAGCAACATATACAGTGGCAAGTGTGTGAATGTGGATATTATCAAACGCACGGATTGACAGAGTCTAGCTTTTACAATAGCGTCTATTATTTGGTGAGAAATAATGTCTTATCTTAACATCAAGCATCGATAGTACATCAGAACGAAAAGCAAATATCACTCCCTGCAATGTGATAAACACATATACGCTCTTAGATAGCTCCTCTCGATATTTTTATTATATCTACCGAGTTAAATGTCATATATCATTTGTGCAAATGTATCTATATGCAGCTTACATGTGTTCATCTTCAGAATGGTTGTACTGTCCAGAGTTCCTTGCATGTAGTGAAAAGGTTTTGTAACGCCTCTCGATGTTTTTATTAAACCTACCGTGTTAAATGTCATACATCATTTGGGCAAACGTATCTATATACAGCTTACTTGTGTTCATCGTCAGAATTGTTGTACTGTCCAGAAGAGTGCCTTGCATGTTGGTGAAAGGTTTTGTAATATAAACGTCTAAAATATAATCCGACAGTTGCAGTATCGTATTGGAGATATCAGAAGAATCTTGGTAAATGCTGAAGTAGCACTGACCCTACATATATATTATTTCTGCGTATATTTTTATAGTAATCCAAATTGTATCATATGTATAAAATTGGTGACAAAGCACTAAATATTTGTCATTTTGTGAGTAATCACCAGTTTCCGAGTGGTTGTCATGTATGTGAAAACTGAGTACTATGTTTCGTTCAGTTTCATGTAAGTGACAAAATATGTACCATATTACGTGTTTGTTGTGTTAGTATCAAACACTGTGACAAACTGAGTTTGACAAATATGAGTGCCAGAGTATGTGCGATTATCAAGCACTGTACACGTGTATAGTATTTAGATAAAATTAATATGAAGTCTTATTTGCTAGGATCGGTAGCACTGGTTTCACAGCAACAGTGTTATTCTTAATCTAACTAAAATTTGTCTGAAGCGTTATCTCGCATGTTGTGCGTGTCAAAAGTGTGTGCTAATTTACAACCATAGTTTCAAAGGGAAAATATGGAACACTAATCACAATGATCTTGAAGGAATATGAAGCTAAGTTCTAAATAATGCAAATTTCATAACGTAGCATTCCAATTTAAAATGTCCAGGGCAATTTATACATCGACTATTTAAATGTTAATTACAGTGTAAGATTGTTTTTTCTTTGCAGAAATAATTGTATAGAATCCTTGAAAATTGAAAGACCAAGGAAACAAGACATCTGAAAAATGATGCATTACAGGACTACAAGCAGTTTGAAACACTCTCTGGTTTTTTTCTTTGAATTCCGTAGCTAACTATTGATTTGAATTTAAGATATTGTCCCGATATAAATCGGTATTTAATAAAATATTTATTTAAAATGGGTTTGAAATGTGTATATTACTCATATCTGAGTATTGTTTAACGTCTTGGATTTAGGCAAACATTTACATTTCACAAAGATTTTACAAAGAAAATAAACGGAAGGGTTGCTTTAATCATTTTACAAGGAATCTTTGCTCTGCGTGTTCTTTTAAATACAGCTGGTGGTCTTTCCACAATATAACAATCGTTGATTAGTTGGGTTTTTTTTTAATAATTGCGTTGATTAAACAGAGCCGTTAATTCAATACTAAATTATGTCGTCAGTGCTACTGTAACAAACGTACAAAACACAAACAACAAATAGACATGATTGCAAGTTTATCTTGTTGAAAGTTTATATTGACGGTTACCTGTGTAAAAAACAAAGTCTGAGGATCGTTGTTATCTTACATACAGTTATGCATGCTTAAAATATACAATACTTATATAATAACTTACCGTTAATGCACTTCAAAACTATGTATAAGAGAGTATGAGAGTTGACCTTTGGAAACGGCCGAACACATACGAAATATTGGTTTGATTGAGAATGCCTGTGAACGGTAGTAAAATATGTTAGCTACCACTCACGCCCTCTAGCCTCGGGTTGAGCAGAACTCAATATTCATAAAATCAAACGTACATAATTTTAACCATCCCGAAGATGGCATGCATATGGCGGTGGACATAGAGATCTTTTCTTCCCCCATGTCTAGCGGCGTATGGTCCCAGTATCTAACAAAATACTATGTCCCGAATATGTTGATTACTTCGTAAGTGCCCAGCAGAGGCACATAATAATTGTATTCGCAATGTAAAGGGAATACACGTTTAATTTAGAAGGGGTATCAAAAACAGTACGAGGTTATTGTAAAGGCATGTTTGTGTGTGCCATTGATGACATCGTGATGGTGCAAGAAAGAAGAAACTAACTTATTTACAAATGTTCACATTATAAATCAGTTTTAAAAATGGAAGAAAATTGGCTATCAATTGAATCTGTAATTTGATTTACTGCCAAAAAAGACAAAACACGTTTATAACTCA